>MU225821.1:2829710-2842446 GCA_018584345.1 Thuja plicata | reverse complement strand
TCAAAGCTCACTTTACAGATCTAGTAGACTCTGCTACTAGAATTGCAGAAGATGAATATAAAAAGGAGAGATTGAATGAATTGGTAAAGAATTTTACCTTAGACCTAAAATATTTAAAGATTGGGCAGTCCATATTGAAGGAATTGGTAGCTAAGGGTAAGAAGTTCATAGTAAACTACATGGACAGAGTGAAGTTCACCTCTGAACATATCAAGAAGATAGAAGAGGCAAAGATCATGGTGGACACTATCAGAAAATAAGTTGAGACATCTACCCAGGACATGAACATATGTAATAATGTCTATCAAGGTCAGTTAGACAAAATTGAAAAGGCTAAGTTGGAGATCATCAAGATAAGAGTCAGACAAACTCAATTGAGAAATGCACTTGCACCTTCTCTAGCAGTTCTAAATGAGAACATCAAATAGATTGATGTCACCATCGTGACATATGATCAAGGTCCTTGAATGGATTTGATAAAGATGGAAAAAATGACATATGCCTTATGCGTGCATCTTCAAACAGCTGATACCATGAAGGTATTCAGGCAGAAAGAGATCCAATCTCTTCAGATTGTATACCTAGATGTTTACATGGAGTAAGTATCCAGAAAAATTACAATTTTTGTACACCTTTGTCATTAATGTCAAAGGGGGAGTAATAGAGAATGTGTATATATGGGGAGCAATATATATATATATATATGTTAAGAGATGCAATGATATACAGTTATTTTGTGTGTTAAGTCATTTTGAGAAACTTGGCCACATTCCTTTGTTGCCATAAATGACAAAGGGGGATATTGTTAGCAAGTTGACTTCCTGAGGATGCATGAGTCATTTTGTGTCATCATCATGGAAACAAAGTCATACTAAGTTTCTGTCAAAGATAACTTAGAAGATAAAATGACTAAGTATGGAAACAGGGCAGACAGAGATATACAACAATTAGCACATCAGCGCACATGCGAGAGATCAAATCAAAGTATGCGCATTGAGATATATGTTCTATGAGATGTCTACATACTAATTCTAGACATGCATAGTACAGAATGATTGTATAGAGAAGTTATAGACAGATCAGTACACTAGCAATCCAGAAGACAAAGCATGAAAGCTAACTAAGTGTTTTGATCAGCGTGAATTATTTTGTTATGTAATAGCCAAGTGCCTTTGATTATATGTTTGTAATGATGTAATTAGTATTGTTATAAACACGCTTCAGCTGACTTGCTTGGAAGTGTTGTGTATTATTTTTTAGGGCCGACCATTAGTCTTGTTTTAGGTTGCGTCTATTTGGGTATGAACATATAAGTATGTAATGTAAAGTTATGTTACAAGTGTCAAATAATATGTATGAGGACGATATAGAAGAGTAGTATGATGAAGTCAATATGAGATAAATCTCTTTAAGAGAGTAAGAGCATTTGCGCATACATGAAACTGATCAGACAACAGTGTCATCACAACAGTTCACTTTTGATATAGTGTATATCAATTATCAGAAGGTTATAGCCTTCATCTTATTGGGCAGTGAGCCTAGGTAGGGAGCCATATACCTTTAACAAGGTTTTGTAAAAGACTCCTAACAGGGTCAGACCTTTAATCAGGTCATTGTACTTGCATTGTAATGACTGCTTCTAACAGGGCAAAGGAGCTTTAACAGGTTCACTATACTAGTACAATATTTGTGGGTACTAATTCCCATTGGGGTTTTCCTCTGATCAAGGTTTCCCCATAATCATATCATGTGTTATGTGTTCTTGTATTGAGCTTCAATAGATGAATGTTTGATTTATGTTTAAGCTGCTGAAATATAGAAAATTGACAAACACTGATTCACCTCCCCACCCCCCCCTCTCAGTGTTTCTAACATTACGAGCTTAGGAGATAATTTATACATGGTGATGAATGAGAATTTTTCTAAGTTTCAACCTAGAATGCATAAGAGATATAGAATTCCACCTTAGTTAGTAGAGAAATATGAAGACACTATATGTTTTCAGGTTGATACCGACACTTGCATCATTAAGGCAATTGATCCTAGGTATACTTGGCTACAACCAATGGGATATGAAATAGATATTGACATTGTTTCACAAAAAATTGAAGCTCTATTATCAAAACCCGTTGAAAAAAGAGAAAAGTGTTATGGAACCTATGAGGATGTAAAAAAGAAAAACAAAAAAGGTATTTTGATACCTAAAGCTCTAAAGAAATCAAGCACAATGATTGCTAATTTGTCAAATAATCTTGGAGTTGACGATGAAGAAGATGTTGGAGAACCATCTATTGAAAAAGGATAAGAAACTACAAGTGATGAAGGCATCACCGAGCATCAAAGGTACAAGATGAACTACAAGATCTTCTATTACTCCTACAGACTAGAAGAAACTTGAGGTAGAGCCACCGAGAGCCAAAACCTATGTAAGAGGAAGGAAAATAACTAATCAACTAAGAAGGAAGTTGAAACTGACAGCAAAAAGTGAGTTTAAGTCTAAGGATCTTAGTAAATTCATATTTGTGGAAAAAACCCTGAGCACCAAGGAGTCTAGATACACTAAAGAAGCATAGAGGATTTAGAGGAATGAAGTATGCAAAGTACAATACACAGAGTGAAGAAAACAAGCTAAAAATTGAAGATGCGGTTCTTTTTACTTTACACAAATTCAGGTATACACCCCTAGAAATTGTCAATAATTTATCTATTGAGTTATATAACAAGATTGATGTGAGATGGAAACATGCAATGAATGTTGAAAAGAAAATGAGAGAGAGATCTCTAGTACTAACTATACTAGAATTATCTGTAGCTGAAATTAATGAAACATTGAAGAAGTATTCTAAATGTTTCCTTGTAAAAGGAAGATATCTAAGGATTATAATAGGAGACTTGGAGTCATTACAAGAAGAAATTGATGACAAATGGAGAGAAATATTTGAAATCAATGTAACCAAGTCACAAGCAGAGCAAGGAAAGGATGATAAAACTGATGAGATTGTTAGAGAAGATCAAAGAAGAATCAATATTACTGACTTGACACTTGAAATTGATAACATTATTATTGAATATATCACTGACAAGGATCCAGTAGATGAGATGTCACAAGATGAAGATGTCATGTCCATTAAAGACATAGATACAAAACCAATGGATACAAATGGTAATGCTACTATTGATACAATCATGAATCCTATTTTAAAACAAGTAGAAGATTATCCTAACATTCATGTTGGTATATTTGAAGTTGCTATGGATACAAAGGAGAAGGCCGCTAAACCAAAAAAGGAGATAAAACATAACACAACTGAAGAGCCTAAGGCAACAAAGACCACCAAAGAACATAACACCGAGTTGATTCCCTCCATCGAGAATGCAAGACAACAACAAGAGAAAGCAAATGAGACACCAAAGGAATAGGTAGAGGAGAAGACAAAGGGAAAATATGAGGAAGAGAAGAAGAAAGAGAAGAAATAAGATGAGAAAGAGGAGAAACAAGATGAGAAAGTAAAAGACAAGAAAGAAGACAAGAAAGAAGAAAGCATTGTTGGCACTACCGAAGCTACATTTGATGCACTGAAGGCATCACGTTCCCCGAAAATTTCTACTGGTGAGACTATTATGATTAGGAAGAAGAAATCAAAGAAAAGGAAGGTAGTTGACCTGAGTCAAATGATCATTATACCTAAGGTAGATGTATCTACACTTAAACCAAAAGTATTATCTAAATATCCAGAGTTATTGAGGTAGAAAGCAGAACAAGACAAATTCTTACAAAAGAGATGGAAGACCACTGTAATATAAAGTGTTAAGGATGTACTATAGGAGATTGTCCCTAATGTAAATTTAGATGAAACAAATAGTCGTATTTAGTCAAGTGGAAGGACTAGTGCAGCAAGTCAGAGAATTGAACAAAGAAACAACCGACTATATGATGAAAGTTCATGAAAGGAACATGGAACTATAAATGATTGAAAACATTCTAAATAGTATTGCATTGGATAAGGTATAACTTTATGAAGCTTGTACAAATATAGAGAATAAAATGTCCATTATTCTTTCATTATTTCATAATTTTTGTTCTATTTCACAATTCACTGAGGATATCAAGAAGAAAGATGAATCTATTGAGAAAGAGTTGACTAGGCAATTGAAGGATGTGACAACCAAGCCTGGATCACTAAAAGTATATTACTCGAGGTAAAAACATTTTATGGCAATGCATCACAATATTAGATGCAAAGAAAACATGATAAGAATGGAACTCCTTGAGTTGCAAGCCATTTTGATTCCCCATATTGAATCAATTCAAAATCATTTAAAGAAGGCCAAGGATTTGGTCAAAACTCTCGATGGAAGTTCCATGGACACCATTATTGGATTGAAAGCTAATGTTTCTAAATAGATTATTGTACTTCATGCACTAAAGGAGACATGGGATACACCCCTAGCTAATGTAAAGATGAGGTATAAACACATTTTTGATAACTTTTGTTTAAAAGGCAAATAAGTTCTATTTTTGGCATATTTGTCAAAAAAGGGGGATATATATTGTATAAGTACAAAGGAGGATATACATGTATATACACATAAGAGAGGAGATATAGTATAGAGTTTAAGTATTATCATAGGGGGATTTATTAACTATGCAAAATTTTGATGAATTTGAAGTTTTTAACAAAGATGCCCAGCTAATACCAAAGGGGGAGATTAATACTCCTATAGAGTTATTTTGGTTTCATTAGTTTTGTCAAAGTCATATTGCCTAAGTAAGTCAATCTGTGAAACTAGAGGAAAGTATAAGGCATTCGATAAAGTAGAAAGATTCACACTGAGTCAGTCGATAATACACTGAGCAAGCCAAGCACCGAGCAGCGCATAACAATTATCGAGCTACCAAGTTTATGAAGTATGTTACCGAGCAAGGAAAGCATATGTTGTTTTGTTAAACATGAGTCAGATTGACATTTAATGTAAAATATCATGACAATATAGAAGATTCTAAAGCCGAAGAAGAAGTTAGTTACACGATCTACGATTGAGAAAATTTAAGGTAAAATATCTACGGTGAAGATCAAGTGGCAAAAGTCATGGTTTTATTTCCAAGAACAGTGCAATTCCTGAGGCAATGGTCACATGATTCATCAAGTAACTAGTACATTGAATATTTTCATGAAGATGATTTGATGATCGAGAATAAAAGAAGGAAAACCTAACCAATAATATTAAGAGGTAAAACATTAATTATAAAAAGGATGTTTTGAATGGGAAAGCGAGTGACAAGAGCAGTTGAGTTGAAGAAAAAGTTGAAGTGCAACGCAACACTGAGTACAAAGAAGTTACAACAGAGCATATCAATTGAATGAGTTTGATGCTACCAAGTGTAGTATGAGGTAAATAAATCATTGAGAATATAGAGTCTGATTAGCATATGTTGATGCATTTTCTGTTGGAATTAATGGGAAGTGGTACTGAGAGGGGAGGGGTGAATCAGTACCTCTAAAAATTTTAGCACCTTACACAATTCATCATTAGTAATCATTCAATTCTGATTTACCAACCATTACTGTTATTATTTCTTATGTATCTATTGTTTGTTCATGATCTTTAATAGTTTTCAATCATTCATAGAAACATTCATGAAATTGACAAACACACAACACAAGATATGGTATCGCAGAAAACTTCTTTTAGGAAGTAAAAACTGCGGTGGGGAGGGCACCCACAAAACTTCACTATCTACAGAATGGAAGGGAGCCAGTTAAGGCTTACAATTTGATCACTTCTGATGATCTACCCTATTAAGAGTATTAAGGTGGAGACCTATTAAGATATACTATGTTAAGATCTTTAGCAACACTGATTTAAGTGTGCACTCAGTTATGAGATTTACAATAGGACGGTTATGCCCACCTTTCTTGAAAGGATTTCATTAGTGTACTACACTTGTTAGAATGAGTACAAATGTTGACCTGATTGTATGCAATCTACTATTGCTGATTTACAGATCCATTAAAGCTTTTTTCATAATAATATCACCTTAAGTGATTGATGAATACCTTTTCTCTGCTTGTCGGTAGCCTCTGTTCTGTTCTTGAAAATTGATTAGATTATGTTTGTGTTCTTCTGCATGAATTCTTTGTCTAGTCTTTAGTTTCTCTTTGTGGCTACTATCTTCATTGAACAAAAACTATTCTCAATGGATTGAGCACCTATTTATACAAGTATTTGATCTATCTTGGAATTCACATTTTATAATGTTAACTCTCAGATCCAAGGTTTACAACTTGACCTTGATCTTTAGTTTGCATGTTTTAAAACAATAAAACTAATTAAAATAATAACAATTACATTTCTTCCTCCGTACATAATGGATTTAAAAGCACATCAAGAATTTATAAATACAACTTCAGTAATTTATCTAACGTGGAAAGTCAGATCCACTTTTTGCGAAATGTAACTGACTGTCAGTTCTTGGTCGTCGGTTTGAACTTGTAGTCTGTCAGTGTTCCTTGACTGAACTGTTCATCAACTTCCCTGTATTTGTCAGTAGCCTCTCTTTGTTGTACTATCGGGTAGCACTATTGTTACTCGTCGGGTATCTTTTACCTTTTTGTCATCGGGTAACACTTAACAGTGTTTGTCAGGTAACCTTGGCATTAGATAGTGTTGTTCCCTGTCTGTCGGTGTAGAGTAAACCGATGGTGCAGATCAAGTTTTTCTGTAAGCATACTAATGGAAAAATATAATGCCTTCAATCTCCCCCTTTGACATTAGTATCAAAAATGGATATGTGCATAATACTGAAATTATTACACCATGTTTATATCCTTGTCATAATATGACTCCCCCTTACTATGTGCATCGGTACAGTGTTTGAATATGTACATGTATACTATTTGATTTCTTTATGTACATTATTTCCCCCTTTTGTTTACTATACATATAATTTCCTCCTTTTATCTGAGGTGATGTACATATCAAATTCCCCCTTTCTTTGATACTGATGACAAAAATGTACAACTTATAATATGCCAAAATTGTGACAAAAATGTGTAACTTACAATGTGTCAAATATGTTAGAATGGGTAATTTTTATATCTTCCATTAGTTTCTCCCATTTTTCTTTCAACTGTTCTAGTGCCATGTGTTGTAGCTCTAGTCTTGCGTGCATATCATAAATGTTGTCTAGGACAGACATTTCAAGGGTGGCAATTAGAGCATTTGCCTGTGTCATATTTTGTTGCAAGAGTGTAAGTGTCGGTAAGAGCTTAACTTGGAGCTCATTGACCTCATCTCTGTACTTCATCTCTACAAACTGAATGTTCTGTCTCTGTTTCCTATCCTATATGATTTGTTGATTGTGCAATTTAAGTGCTTCTTCTATGTTGGCTAGATTTTGTGCACTGGACTGAAGATCAACATCTATTTTTTTCTATCTTGTCGATATAATCCTTAGTAAGTTGATCTAAAGTGCACAATTTCTTGATTAAGGTATCAACTTATGATAAAATTGGGTCAATTATACTTACCAATTCAGATAGCTTGACCTTTTTCAATGCCACTTCCTGGCTTATTTTCTTTGTGAGCTTGAATTCATACTTTTGTTCAAGTCTCTCTTCCATAGTCTTCTCAGTATCGGTATTCTGAGATGTTATTGCATATGTGAGTATGACTAGTTGATCAATAATTAGAGATTTTTTATCAATATCTATGTCTAGTACAATTTGTTGAAGTATATTTCTTGCTACTTCCAGTACCTTGGCCTCTTTTTCCGCTCTCTTCAGCTTGTCTTGAATGGATTTTCTTTCACAGATCTTTGCATATTGTGTCAATGTTGTTGGATCCAATTCCCTTGGATCACAGACTAGAATCTCAATGATTTCATCCAGAGTTACTAGATTTTTATTTTTTCCTTTCTTCTTCTTTGAGATTTGAGGGGATGCAGATGTATGAACTACCATAGCTAGTTCATTTGTTCACTCTGAATTGCTTGGGTAAGGTTTTTTTGATGATGCATCTTGTGTTTTCTGCTTAGTTTTTACCCGTCAGTTATGTGAAGACGTCTCTTCATTAACCTTGGGTGTTTCTACAGAATGTGCTTCTGATTTCTTTGCTATCTCATCCTTCTTTCCTTCTTCACCTTTTTCTGAAGGCTTGTCCCCTATTTCCTTTTGATTTTATTCCTTATTCTGATCAATAGATGTATCTTTTTTATCATTGGTTGCAGCTTCCTCTGTAGTTTTATCTATTGTTCTTTTGGCTTCTTCATCACCCTTATCTTTGGGTCTGCTTGTTTCCTTTTCATTTGATCCCTCATTTACCTCTAGTAAGTTTATTGCCTTCATTAGGATAGGCATGTTACTTTGAGTTATGACTTGGGCTTTGTCATTATTAGTGTCCCACTCATCGGTTAGTGCCTTGTCAACAATGACATCCTCATCTTTTTGTATAGCTTATGCATGGTCTTGCACTTTTGAGTGCATGATTGAAGTGTCCTGCACTTGTTCATCAACAATGTCAACTATCTTACCATTTGATGTCTTCAGTACTTGATGGCTTTGTTGATCCTTAAGTGTGATAAATACTACATCATATTTCTTCTTTGGATCATTGTCGGAATCATAGTGAGTGATATCTTGGATATTATCATCCATGCCTGTATCCAAGTTAATAGGCTCATCATCACTTTCTTGATTGTCCAGAGAAATATGTTGAGGACTTGTATTATCTGTCTCCTCCTCTCTGTGAGGTGTGTTTGTGAGAATTAATTGCTTCTCAACACTTGTTGACTCTGTCGGTAGATCCAGGAGATGTCTCCATTTGGTTTCTATCATTGAATCTAGTTCTATAAACTTGTTCTCTAGTACTTTGTAAGCCCTTATTTTGGCTACAAATTTACTCGAGTGTTTCTTTAGTACTTCTTATATCTCTTCAACTTTGGATTCAGGAGGCATCAGTCTCACAAGAACTCTTTCTGTTTGCAGGGCATATGACCACTGTTGGTATACCCTTTTACCTAGCTCTTCAAGTATTTGATTTACAAATTCAGCAGGGGCATACTTGTTCTTAATCATTGATTTTATGACTGCCTTTTGTATTTTATTTTGATCCTCTAGATTCAGTCTATCCCATTGCCTGATCTTTTTATCAGTCATTGTGCCATGAGTAGCAATTGATTTGGCAACTTCATCTACTATTTGATTTCTGAATTTTTTCTTTACTACATCTGGTTCATCATCTTTGGTGTCATCCAAGTCAGCCTTTGTCCTCACAAACCTTTTTCTTTTCTTTGTTGGTGTGGTTTTGACAGGTTGTTGTTTTGTTCTTTTTTGCTGGTTGCTTCCCCATATAGGTCCTTACTTGACCTTTCTTAAGTGGTGTGGTATCGGTAGCAACAGTTTGACTTCATGTTCTTTTCTTCTTTGCAAGAGGTGGAGATGGAGGTGTATCAAATTTAGTAGCCTCTATATCTGATTTATTTTCTTCTAGTTCTTCACTGATGGTGCCCTGTTCATCGGTTTCCTCTTGTTGATCCTGCTCTTCTTCTGAGACCGATAGAATCTTCTTGAGATTCTTAACCATTTTATCTTTCTTGTTTATATTCTTCTTGATTTCTAAGCCATGTTTTATCTTATATTTGGCCTCCTCATATGTTTCAAACCTTGGTTGTTTCTTATCAACGAGCTCATTGATCAGTTCCACCATTACATTTGTAGCTAGATCAATATTGATCTCATAGTCTAATGGTGCTAACCAAGTTGTTCTTGTTACAACCAGTTTGATATGTGTGTAGTCTATGTCTACCATGAAACATATCTCATCTTTGTGTTTTTCAACTAGTTGCTCAGGAATCCTAGTTCTTTCCATCATCTTTTCCTTGAACTCAAGGAAGTATGTAGACATGACACACTCAAAGTTGTCTCCTAGTGACTTAATCAGTTCACTTATTTGTTGGGTTATCGGTTTGGTAGAGTCCCATACAACTTTTCCTACTGAAGGAAAGTATTCTTGAAAATAGAAAAATGTACACATGATAAGTGATCCAAAATTATATGTGTTACTCTTTGCAAACCTGATTTTGATCATATTTTCATCAAGTTGTTTCAATAAGATCTCACACAGATCCATCTGAAGTCCTTTTGTTACAATCTTTTAAGTTGTTCTTATTGCTGTTGTAGAAATGCTGTTCATTCTGCTAGCCTAAATTTTTTTGTACCCAATAACACATGCACCAAATTTTAACTCTTCATCGGTGATTGTGTTTACTTTGAGACCTCTGTTGTCTCCTTCTGCATTGGTGAGTTTTGTAACTTCTTTCATGGATGGATGTTTGTGTGCCCTAGGCTTTTCGGTTATCAGATAACCAGTGATAGCATGAAGAACATCCTTTGTTATTTTCTAGGGTTGGTCTAGCCATAGTTTGTTGTCATGCATCCTGCTCAAGACTAACCTAATCCATTATGTCTTGAATTCCCTCAGGAAATGTAGGGAATTGGTTAACCCTTTGACCTCCAAGTGTTTGTGTTCTTCTTTCAATTTTCCTTTGGCATCACATAGCTTGTTAAAAGCTTCATCCATTTCTAGATCACCTATCTCTGCGATCTTGCAGTGAATATAAGACCTAATGTCTTCTATGAGCAAAACCCTAGGCAGAATTTTTGAAAATGCGTTGGCTTCATTGGATTTCAATACAATTTCTGGATAGATTTTGTATAGGTTATACACATGTGCTATTCTTGATTAGTTTCACCACATTCTTCTTTTCATTCTTCAACTTAGCATTTCTCGATGTGGTTTCCATTATTTTTCAAGTACTTAGGGTTTTCTTGAAATTAGGGCTTTCTTGACAAAAAAATGACAGAGATCTTTCGGTGCCTTTGGTACTTACTTCGATTCACAATAGTGATGAGGAATCTCTTCTCTATGTTCTGAATTGATCTGTAGATGCTTCTTCTTTCTGCTCTTTAATCGCTTTGATGCCACTCTGCTTTCTCTTCAAATTGTGGGTGAAAAATGAAGTTGTCCCATCGACTATTTATAGACTTTTTGACCTAAGTCTTTGCAACAAATGCTCAACAACTCATCGGGACGTGAAGATGGGTTTCATTGGGAGGATATTTCCAATCATCGTCGATGAAGATGTGATGTTTAGGGAAGTTGTTAACCACTTTGATTTTATTGACGAATATCAATATTCTGTCATGACCACTTCTAAACTTTGCTTTCTTACTGACGGTTGTCGGGTTATATTGGCAGTTTACCATATTTACTAGTGGACCGAAAATTTCCAGTAAGCGTAAACAACTCATTATTGTGTTCACCGATGATTTTTGGTAAGTGTTTACTGACGGTGTTGCATTCTTAGATTAGTAACAAGTAAAGTAGTATGCATCTTTGGTTCATGAAGATTTTGACTATCTATCAATTTATATAATGGAACTGGTGCAAAATATAACTTGGTATAGTGCAGTTCCATACTTACTTGTTCATCTCAAGTGGGGTTGGTGGTGTCACCGGATCCATTGGATGGGGTGTCACCATTTGCATTTCTTGGTCCAGCTTCATCATTGTTTGAAGCTTTTATCCACATTTTGTCTCTCACCCTCCAGATATCTTCAATGGTGTTACCATTACCCGATATGTGCTTGTCTATGTCAATCTATCTTTGCAATCTTTCTTGAGGTGACCAACTTTATGACAGTGTAAGCATGCCATTCCGTGGTTTGACCAGCCTCTAGACCTTTTGGTCCATGCTCTCATGCAGTTTGCAGCAATGTGACCATATCTACCATATGTTGTACAGTTTGTCCAAGTGTTGTAATCCCATACATATTGATTACCGATTCTCTTTGGCTGATAAGGAAATTCTTTAACTTTTGGCTTCCATGCTTGCCTTTTCTTTTTCCAGCATTCTTCAGATGTTTTCCCATTCATCTTGCATGTAGGATAGTATTTGTCCATGTAGGTTTCCTTCTTTGGCTTTTCTATCTTGCTCTTGCATTCATAAGCCTTATGTCCTTTCTTGTTACATTTATAACAGAATCCTATGAATGAAGGTGTAGGTGTAGATTTAGGAGTACCATTCATTTTACCTCTGCATGCATTTGATGTGTTCCCTTGCTTTCCACAGTGCTTGCATGTTAGCTTTCTTAGTCTTGGATTTTCGTAGCCATTCTTTGGATTTGATGATTCTCTATTTTTGGTAAAGCATATACCGCTGTTGTTGTTGACTCTTCGTTGTCCCTCAAGAAAGTCATCCATTCTTTTATTGCTTTCTTTAGCCTTTATAATAATCTCATTATGTTGTTGTTGAATTCTTACCTCATGCTTTAGCTTTTCATTCTCTTCTCTTAGTTCACCGATAATCTGTATTCTCTCAATGAGCTCCACATTTATTCTGTTTGCTTCTTGACTCATAAGGATAATCTGATTTGTGAGATCATGGTGATGCTTAGCATGTCTTTGAATTTCCATTTCCTTTTCTTGTAGTTTATCTAAAATCTTCCTTCTATCATCAATAGCAAGTGTTCTTTCTATTTCAGCTTGTCTGGCAGAACTAATCACATCAATCATTCTTACCATCTGGGTCTCTTAACCGATTTGCAGCATCTTTATTTGCTCTGTCAGATGTAGATTGATCTCCTTTAGATTTGTGATGTTCTCTTCTGATGTATCTGATGTATTACTTGCATTTGATCCTGAAGATTTAAAGAAATCTGGAATCTCTTCTTCT
>MU225821.1:2817642-2829168 GCA_018584345.1 Thuja plicata | reverse complement strand
TACTCTGTTAAGAGCTTTAGCAACACTGATTTAAGTGTGCACTCAGTTATGAGATTTACAATAGGATGGTTAAGCCCACCTTTCTTGAAAGGATTTCATTAGTGTACTACACTTGTTAGAATGAGTAAAGATGTTGACCTGACTCTATGAAATCTACTATTGCTGATTTATAGATCCATTAAAGATTTTTTCATAATAATATCACCTTAAGTGATTGATGAATACCTTTTCTCTACTTGTTGGTAGCCTCTATTTTGTTCTTGAAAAGTGATTAGATTCTGTTTGTGTTCTTCTGCATGAATTCTCTGTCTGGTCTTTAGTTGCTCTTCATGGCTACTATCTCCATTGAACAACAACTATTCTCAATGGATTGAGCACCTATTTATACAAGTATTTGACCTATATTGGAATTCACGATTTACAATGTTAACTCTCAGATCCAAGGTTTACAACTTAACCTTGATCTTTAGTTTGCATTTTTAAAACAGTAAAACTAATTAAAACAATAACAATTACATTTCTTCCTCTGCACATAATGGATTTAAAAGAAAATCAAGAAGTTATAAATACAACTTCAGTGATTTATCTGACATGGAAAGTCAGATCCACTTTTTGCGGAATGTAACTGACTATCGGTTCTTGGTCGTCAGCTTGAACTTGTAGTCTATTGGCATTCCTTGGCTATAACTCTTTTGTCGGGTTCCATGTATCTGTCAGTAGCCTCTCTTTGATGTACTCTTAGGTAGCATTGTTGTTACTCATCGGGTATCGTTTACCTTTTTGTCATCAGGTAACACTTAACAGTGTTTGTCGGGTAACCTTGGCATTGGATAGTGTTGTGCCCTGTCTGTCGGTGTAGAGTAAACCAATGGTGCAGATCATGTTTTTCTCTAAGCATACTAATGGAAAAATATAATGCCTTCATTTTCACAGACATTTTTGAATCATGTTTTATTGTACTAAGAGGAGTGAAAATCTCATTATTAGGTAGACCCTAATAGGTCTCATTTTGTAAATACTTTAACAGGGTACATCTCTTAGATTATAAACTGTAAAATCCTTTAGCAAGGTAGACTGAATAAGTCTTATTGTAATCCTAACATGGTAAGCTATCTAAAATAGCTAACATTGTAGCTCTAATAGAGAAACCTTTTTGCTGCAGTAGTGAAGGATTATGAGTGTTATCCCCACCGCAATTTTTTCCTCTAACAAAGGATTTATGTGTGACCAAAAATCTTGGTGTTATGAGTAATGCTTACATGTTTTAGTTCATATGCTTTACAATATTTACTTGTAATATATTTCATTTGGTAAATGATTAGTTTGTATGTTTAAATGTTTTAACAGTACTAATTCACCCCTCCCTTCTCAGTACCTAACTTTTCATAGTTAATCCAATACTTGTTGCATGCATTATGGGTTGTTATAACCTTGATCCTTATTAACTGACCAAGAAAGTTTTTGAGTGTTGTAATTATTTGAGGGTACCTTTATGATGTGTATGGTTAATTGAGAACCATATAGTTCCTATATGGGTAGGAACCAGATTTGTGAATTATATTTATCATGTGATGTATTGATCTTTGAGCCTAGGTAGGTTAACTAAGTGTATAGAGGGGAAGTGGCTTGCAATGGGGGCCAAGGCCCTAAGTGGATACTAGGGAAACTCATTGGAAAGTAACTTAACAAGTGATAACATGATACATTAATGGGCTTTTAAAATGAATTAATAAGATAATCTGAGTTTTTTCTTGTGCCTTAAGTGCTAGTACATGCTAGGATGGGAGTTAGGATCCTTGTCTCTATGAAAGGATTACTGAGCCACATAGAGTCACTTGGGGGCCAGCATCCAGGGGGACTACTATGGTAACTCAAGGGTGGACTTATTTTATGACGCTCCCCTATATGTATCTTAGGTTTACTACTTGTGTCTGGTGCCTCTGGTAATGTGTCTTTAATCCTTTATTTTTAGAGAGCTTCTAGGATCTTCCTTTGTATACCTTTCTAATGTCTTATATATCTTTATTTTTCATTCTTGTTGTATACCCATGTGTGTGGGTCTAATGTTATCTCCTCAGCACGGTGGGAGTGGACTTTTGGTTCCACGAGGTCGGGTGGTAGTGATTCTTTTACCATTTGAGATTTGACGTTCTTTTTCATGCTTGGATGGTCCTTGTTGCAGCTCTATCTTTATTCTTCTAGATACTTTTTCTTTATCATGATGATGTATTTTTTACCTTATTTGTATATTTGTTGACACCCATTCAAATGAGGTGTTGTATTAGTATTCATTATTGCTTACCCCGTGACATGTGCCGTGGATGTTGTTTCATTATGTGTACCTTGGGTATCAATTGTAATATATGTGAACTTGTTAAATGAGATGTATATTATGTTTTCAATTAATGTATCTTTTATGTTAGTTTCATCATGGTTATCCTTCATAGATTAGTTTTCTTTAAGTAAATCTATGTCAAGGAACCCTCAAGATTTGTAATCTATGTTTAAGTTGAATTTATGTGTATGTCATGTGATTCATTGTATTGCTTCTTCATTGATATCATCATTATTTGTAAACATTTAAAAATAATAATTATCTTGTAAACTTTGTATCTTGTTCTAGGTTAATTCTCCTGGGTTCCCTAGCGAGGTGTTACATCATGAAACCTTTTAGTTTAGATATTTTAGAAAAGAAGGAATAGGATGTATATATGCATTGATAAAATAGTCATCTAGCATAAAGGGACATGCATCCCATGGCATGGAACCTTTTATTCCATCTTATATAATGAATGAAGGTCAATGAGCATCTAAAGGACATCAAAACAATCATCTTATTATCAAATATCTTGTTAATGACCAGGTTCAGTAATATCAAAAAATTGAGAAAAAGATTTCAAATCAGAGCCATGAAGTTTACAATGAACATATCTTCATAAGAGTAATAGACAATTTAAGGGTTAATTTTGAAAGCAGTCTCATAAGGTTGGGGGAAAATGAGAACATCAAAACATAAGGCATTATAAAAAAATGGAAGATTCACAATCACTAAAAAGTACAACAATACACTAAAATAATATGCTACAGGAAATGTGACTTTCAACTATCATGCATAAATTCATTCAAGCGAGCATCCTATCATAGAAATGTGCCATATTCCTTGTAATAATTAGTCATATGAGTGAAAGGCTACAAGTAATGATGTACAAATAATGGTAAATTCATAGGGTATAGTACAAAAGGATAAATGAGACTTTGTCTTTGTAAGGTTGTCCTCAAAGTGGTAACTGACATAAGCAATAAGAGAAAGGGGTATGAAAATCAGTCAATGTTTCATGAATATCCTTATAAGCATGGACAAAATAGAAAAAGCTTAGCTATGTTATGAGATGTAGAGGAGGGAATTGTCATGATAGACCCATACATTTAGATCATTACCATTAAAGATGTAATAAAAATTTCAATATATCACAAATATAAATAAGCCATATACAGATCAAGATCTTTGTTATGAATGGACAACAAAATTAAAAGGTAATGTTCAATATGAAAGTGCATGAAAAGATAACATGCTTATAGTGATATATGTGTCAAGAGAAACAATAACATAGCTACCATATGAAGAGATACACAAATAAAGAGAAACATTGATGACCAAAGTGAAAAAGATATATGAAGGAGCATTAAATCAGAGTTATACAGAATTGAGGGAGTCACAAAACAAAAATGGAACAAAATGGTTATAAAGCATTGAGAAGTGCCTTCAAGATGAATACAAAAAGTTGTCTTAACAAGTTTTAGGGGTAGGTTATATGATTTAGTTAGGGGTAGGCACAATGGTCTCAGAGACATATATAGAAGTACAAAAGACATAACATGCTATTTTAAACAAGTCGGGCATACATCATGGTTTAATAACAATCATAAATGATTCTTGAATGGTGGTATTTGTCAATTAAAGCATAGAATATTTATCTTAAGTCAATACCATTATATTTGGTGCTTAACCATGGATCCTAAACTTAAAATAAAGATCCTCGAAGAATAGTAACAACCATATAATCATCATTCACATGAGCACATAGAACGAATATTCATTTAGTTAAAGTTCAATGGAAAATAAGAAAGAATGAACAACCAGAGTGAAATGATACATGTGGGGCAGTCATACAAAGAGAACAATTTGGGCTTTAAGAAGAGAGAGAGAGAGAGAGAGAGAGAGAGAGCATATATGATCCCAGTTGAGGTCTACAGAAGGAATGATGTTTTTTCTTTCAAGTTACAAATTGGTCAGAAATGAAGAGTGAGCATCTACAATATGAATGGTATACATAGAAATCACAGAGAGCCATTGATTATATGTAAGGGTTTTTTTGTCCCATAATGAAGCCTTTGTGTTGATAAATGTCAAATATTATAGGGATTTCCATCATACAAACCATGACCAAGAGAGACATAGAGTTCTAACATTTGCAAAATACCCATGGAGGGTTTACTCTTGATGTTGTGGAAACACAGAATGCACAAAGAAACATTGATTTTACAAGGGATTTTTGTCACATAATATACCAAGATTCCATCCATATTCATGGCTAGAGTAAGACAAGAGTTTTTTTTTTTTTTTAAAGGAAAAGATGCAAGAAGCTAACATTTAGGTTTTTCTAGAAGTTAATTTTGAGTCACGACTGCATAATGACAAACTAGGTAGGGTTTGATAGGAATAAAAAAAGAATGAAATCCAATCAAATGCACAAAAGAAGAATCAAACCTATATATTTAGCACCATAGATTATATTCAAGCTAAAAGATAGATAAAAGGATAGGGTTTTTGTTTCTTTGTCAGAATATAAGCCCAGGAAGCAAGAAACAAAGCAAAATACCTGACGAAAGAGCATAAATATGTCACAACAACTGAGGAATCCCTCAAAGATCCACATAAAGACTCCCAACAATGCCTTCTAAGTCACCATGAAACCTAGCCCAGGGCACCACACATAGCCAAAGAGAAAAAGGAAAAAAATGACCCTAATTTAGGGTTTGTAAGTTCTAATACAACCCGCGGGCTAAGTATGCTTTACACTTAGGTGATTTTTGTGAGAATATTAAACAAGTAGCATGTGGGGTATGTATGAATGATATAAACTTTGCAACATTTATTCTATTTTATTTTATATTAAATTTGTATTTATTAAATAATTACTCAATATTATTTAATAAATATAAATTAAGTATAAAGTATTGATATTATCTATTATTACATCTTTTTCATTTTAAATATATCTAATATTTATTGAATAGTATTTATTACTATTTATTAAATATTAAATATATTAAAATACAATAATGAATAAAATAATATTTCGAAAAGGGATTATTGCATGATTCTACATTATGGATGATAATAACTTAAAAGTTTTGAATTATAAAACACTTAAGTTATTAATTATTCTTTTGAAGATGCAAAAAATAAAAGAATTGGTGGTTGCATGAGGGATTTTTCTAGTCTTAAAGGGGAATTTTCTCGAACTTGGTGTTCTATTTTGGTCAGAGTGCTCAAAGGGTTTTTTTTTTTTCCCATGAGTTGAGGGGCAGATATTGAGCAGTTGAGGAATTTGACTTTAGTTGGCAGGCCCCTTCATCCATGCATGCATTAAGGTGGTTTTGAGGATATTATTTTGTAGATTTCATGAGTTTCACCCACCTTTAGACATGAATTTATTGTGCATTTGAGTTTGAGCTCTAATTTTGGCATGAAAGACAATTCATTTCAGTTTTGGTTCACTTCCACCCTAGTTTTCTTTTTGGGCTTAATCTTCCTATAAGGTTAATGCCAAGTAGGGTTTTTCTCTAGTTCTTTCTTTTTGCTTCCTTCTGGATCGTGCAAATTCAGGCATATTATATTATAACGCACAATTTTTTGAGACTTGTAGCAACAACTTTTCCTTTGGTTTTGAATATAGTGCAGGTTGGTCCTTCCCATATTAGTGTATTTTTACGTTGAGTCTGTGGATTTGACTTAATTTATATCATTTGGCAAGCCCTATGATTAGTTACATTCAGGTATTCAACTTTGATACATATTGTTTTCATTATTGCAGCTTGCATATTGTGTTGGTTGGGTTTCATTGATTCAGATTATGGAAATTATCTTCCCTTTCTAGAAAGTTCTTACTTAACCTTTATTCAATCTGATAGGTGAATTTGATCTCTAAACACAAATTATCTTATTCAAAGTTATTATGAATTATCAGTTGTTTAGGAGTTTTGAGAATACATATTTTGGTGTATCACCCATTTAGAGATAAGTTTCATTTTTTTATATATATTTTTTATCCCTTTTCTTAGCAAAAGATAGTTTTATTTTTTTAATAAAGTATTATGTATACTTTGTAATTGAACTTATATAATTATTATGAACTAATTGCTATGCATATCATCGTTATAACCATTATAATTTTTTTATATATCAATCCTTATCCATACCTCAATCCCTATCAATCTCCCCAATAAGTTAATTCCTACTAATTTGTAATGAACTAATAATTCAAAAAATCAATTTATTAATATTTATTTAAGAGAAAAAATAGACCAACAAATCATGAAAGAAAATATGACAAAGAAAATAAGCAAAACAAAATAAAATTACAAACAATTTCCTTACCTAATACATTAACATTTAATTAATAGTTATCTATACCTTAATCCCTATCAACCTCCCTAACAACTTATTTACTTCTAATTTTAAAATGATTTAATATTAATTTTTTTCTCTTAATAATTAGTTCCATAAAGAATATCTTTCAAATTATAACTCCCTCACTTACACCCAAATTGTCATTTGAGTTAGAAAGAAGCTTTATTCCAAATGGGTGAAAAAATAATATGATTGTTGATTCAACTAGACATGTTCTCCTCTTGTACTTATGAATAATTAGATGTTTAATCTAGTTTCAATACTCATTTAATAGTTAAAAACATCATCAAATTATGAAAGAGACAATAACAAAACAAATAAGAAAAACCAAATGAAATTAAAATAGTATCCCGCTCGAATGTATTTATCCTCAATTAATCTTCAACTATGCTCTAGTCCTTATCAACCTTCCTAACAACTTATTTCCTTCTAATTTAAAATGAATTAATAGCTAGAAAAATCAATTTATTAATAATTGGTTCCATCAACAACATCAAGATTGCCCTCTAACATATTCATTTAGATTGTATCATTGTCTTCTCATTTACAAATTAGTCTAAATAAAAACAAAGAGATCATCTAACATTTAAAATAATTTTACTTTCAAATTAGTGAGAAGTCCAAGTCAACCTATACTTTTTAAATAAACAGAATATATACACTCTACCATGAAACCTATATAATTTTCATGAATTACTTGCTATACATATCACTATTATAACTATCATAAAGTTATTTCACATATTAATACTTAATTAGTCCTTATCCATACCTTAATCTCTATCAACCTGCCTAACATAATATTTCCTTCTAACTTAAAATGAACAACAAATCATGAAGGAAACCAAGACAAAGAAATTAGTCCTTATCCATACCTTAATCTCTATCAACCTCCCTAACAAAATATTTCCTTCTAACTAAAAATGAACAACAAATCATGAAGGAAACCAAGACAAAGAAAATACACAAAACAAAATGAAATCATAAATAATATCTATTTCTAATATTTTAATACTTAAATAATCTTAATCTATATCGTAATCCCTATTTATCTCCCCAACAATTTATTTCTATTTAATTTAAATTGATTCAAAACTTAAAAAAACTAATTTATAAATAATTGCTTCCATTAAGAATATCTTGCAAATCCTCCTCACCTACACCCATACAATATAAAGATGACACAATCTAGAAAATTTGACCATTTTTTTATTGAACAATATTTATCTTCTTTGAACTGTTATATTTTGTAAAAAATCAATCATTTTTAATTTTTTTTTTATGATAGTTATAGTTTGAGAGTGCATGTAGTAATATAATAACAATAACAACAATAATAATAATAGCTATTAGGTTCCATCACTTTCCTAAGGATTTACTCTTAACATATTCCTTTTATATTGTATAATTCTCTTCTCAATCACATATTGTATTGAAGGTAATTTATTACCTTCTAATTTAAAATGAACAACAAATTATGAAAGAAACAAAATGAAAAACAAATAAACCTAATGAAATTACAAACAATACGAGTCTCTGATATATCTGTACTTAAAATAATCCTTTTTTATATTTTAATTCGTCTCAACCTCCCCATAAACATATTTATTTCCATTTTAAAACTATTTAAGAGTTTAAAAAGTAAATTCTTAATAGATTGGTTCTATCAAGAATATCTTGCAAATCATAACTCCCTTACCAACACCCATATCATCTAAGTTGGAAAGAAGCTTTATTCGAAATTGGTAAAAAATAATATGGTTGTTTCAATTCAACTAGACATGTTCTTCTCTTCCACTTATGGGTAATTAGATGGGTAATTATGTTTTGAATAATGAATTAATAGTAAAAAAAACCAAAACAAATCATGAAAGAAATAAGAACAAAACAAATAAACAAAATAAAGCAAAATTACAAACAATATCCTTACCTAACATATATTAATACTTAACTGATCCTCATCTATACTTAATCCCTATCAACCTTGTAAGCCTCATCTATACATTAATCCCTATCAAGCTTCTCAACAACTAATATATTTTCTTCATATTTAAAATCGTATAATAATTGAAAAACCCAATTTCTAGATAATAGGTTCCTTCGAGAATATCTTCCAAATCTAAACTCCCTCACCTACACCCATATCATAATTTGAGTTAGAAAGAAGTTTTATTTCAAATGGGTAAAAAAATAATGTGAATGTTGATTCAACTCTAAGACATGTTCTTCTCTTGCACATATGGATAGTTATATGTTTAATTTTGTTTTTGATAAAGATTTAATAGTAAAAAATATCTTCAAATCATAAAATAAATGACAATAAAACAAATAAATAAAACCAAATGAATTTACAAATAATATCCTTAAATAATATATTTATACTCAATTAATCCTCATCTATACCTTAACCCCTATCAACCTTCATAACAACTTATTTCCTTCAAATTTAAAATGAATTGTTATTTAAAAAAAATCAATTTCTTAATAGTTGGTTCCATCAAGAGTATCAAGACTCGAGTCTTAGAGTAGATTCATTTAGATTGTATCATCGTCTTCTCATTTACAAATTGTTCTAAATACAAACAAAAAGATCATCTACCATCTAAAACAAATTAACTTTTAAACTGACTAGAAATCCATGTCAACCTATATTTTTTTAAATAAACATAATATATATACTCTACCATGAAACCTATATAATTATCATGACCTACTTGTTATACATATCATCATTATAACTATTATAAAATGATTTCATATATTAATACTTAATTAATCATTATCCCCACCTTAATCTCTATCAACCTCCCTAACAACCTATAACCTCCCTAACAACCTATAACAAATCATGAAAGGGACCAAGAGAGAACAAATAATCAAAACAAAATGAAATTACAAACAATACCCCTTTTTAATATATTAATACTTAAATAATCTTAATCTATACCTTAGTCCCTATTAACCTCCCCCCAAGAACTTATTTGCTTCTAATTTAAAATATTCTAAACTTTAAAAAATCAATTTCTTAATAATTGGTTCGAGAAATAATATCTTGGATATCATAACCCTCTCACCTACCCCATACAATACTAAGACATGAGACAAACTAGAAAATTCACTCATTATTTATATTAGACAAAGTTTATTATTAAAAAAAAATTAATTTCTTTTTTTAAAATTTAAAATTTTTATTATTATAAAAAAAATTATGGTTAAGTTAGTAAGATTGAGATCAAGTGACTAATATGTATAAAAATAATAATAACTATCGAATTCCATCACTTTTGAAGATTATTTGTTCTCTTCTCAATTATAAATTATATTAAAGATAACTTATTTCCTTCTAATTTAAAATTAACAAAAAACCACCAAAGAAACCGAATCAAGATCAAATAAACAAAACAAATGAATTACAAACAATAATTCTTATCTATTTCTTAAATCCCTATTAACCTCCCCCCACACAACTTATTTCCTTCTAATCTAAAACAATTTGATAATTAAAAAATCCAACTTTTTAATAATTAGTTACATCAAGAATATCTTGCAAATCATAACCCTTCACCTATGCCCATACACTACCAAGGCAAGAGACTATCTAGAAAATTCAATATTTTTTTCTTATTGAACACACTTTTATTTTCTTTGAATTACTAATTTCTTAAAAAGATTCAATCATTTTTTAATTCATCGTAGTAAATTAGTAAGATTGAGAGTAGTAGTAGTAAGTCGATAAGATTGGGGCCAAGAGACTAGTACATATAATAATAATAATAATAATAATAATAATAATAATAATAATAATAATAATAATAATAACTATTAGGTTCCATCACTTTCTTAAGAATTTATCCTTAACATATTTAGTTTAAATTGTATCATTTAATTTTCAATTATAAATTATATTAAATATAATTTATTTCAAAATAAAACAAAATTACAAATAATATCCTTCTCTCATATACTAATAATTAAAAGAAAAGAATTCTTATCCATTGATAAGTAGGAGATATTTTCCATAGCAAGTCAAATTGTGATATTGCTATCAAAAATCAACTCTGTAATTTTTGAGTCAAACTCAATGACCCATGTTTCATGAGTAGTTCACAACAATCCATCTCTCATGAGAATAAATGGAACACTTAGCTTGTTGCATCTAGGTGATGCTCACAGAGGTGAAGCAAGCATTGAGACTTCCTGGGAGGCCACCCATCCCAATAATACTCTAGCTCAAGCACTTAACCACTGAGTTTCCTCCTAGGTTAAGCCCATTTTGCTTGCAACCCCAGTTGCAAGGAAAGTGCACTTAACCTTGGAGGAAACTATATGGTTAAGCTACAAGAAGAGTGAGTTTAACCTTGGAAGAAACTTTGTGGTTAAGTGTGCTTGAGCTCAAGTAATACTGAGATGAGTGACCTTTTGGGAAGTCTTGGCAATCAACTCTCTAAGCATCACCTAGATGTAATGAGTACTAAGGGCCCGTTTGGTTGGCGGAATTTGTGCATGCTGGAATTGCCAATTCTAGAATTGAATCCATTCTAGGTTTGTGCTATTCTCAAAATGAATTCTAGAATATGGCTGTCCTGTTTGGTTCACCTGGAAGATGACTGAGAAGATGCAAATTCTGTGTTTGGTTCCACACAACTAGAATTGGAATTGGAATTTTGTTTTTGTACACATACACATATATACACACACATATACACACATACACACACATACACATATATACACACATACACATATATACACATATTCCACACAACTAGAATTGGAATTGGAATTTTGTTTTTGTACACATACACATATATACACACACATATACACACATA
>MU225821.1:2806157-2816862 GCA_018584345.1 Thuja plicata | reverse complement strand
ATTCGCATAACCCTATTCCAATTTTTAATTTTGGAACCAAACAGGGAATTGAACATTTTGGGAATTCGGAAATGCCAATTCCCGTTCAATTCCAATTCCACCCCTCAACCAAACGGGCCCTAAGTGTTCTATTCATTCTCATAAGAGATGAGTTCTTATTGTAGATCATTAAGTTTGACTAAAAAACTGCACATTTAAATCATGATAGCAATATCACAATCCTTATCTATATTTCAATCCCCATAGACCTCCCCACGAACTTTTTTCCTTCTACTTTAAAACTCTTTAAGAATTTAAGAGACCAATTTCTTAATAAATTGATTCCATCGAGAATATCTTGCAAATCATAATCCCCTCACCTACGCCAATACAACACCAAGACAAGAGACAATCTAGAAAATTTAATCATGTTTTCTATTGAACAAAGTCTATCTTCCATGGACTGCCATTTTTTTTTTTAAAATCAGCCATTTTTTAAATTCAAGGTGATACCAAGTCGGTAAGATTGAGGGCAAGTGACTATTGCATGCGTGATAAATAATGATAAGAATAGGTGTTTGTTGGATTCCATCACTTTCAGAGACAAGGCTAGATGGTGCAGGAACGACTCTCCTCTCCTCCCTTCTGTGGAATGAGGACACACAAAATCTAGCGTTAGATTTAGTGTGGGTAAAAGCAGGAATGTATCTCCGTACGACCGGCCAATCCCGTCGTAACTTTCCATTTAAATCCGTGCTCTCACAGCAGGGCTGTCGTTGAGCAGTCAAATCACCCCACTTTCTTCTCTTTCTCTGCAAACTGCGCAGAGTGAGATGTGAAGTCAAGTCACATCACAGGCGACGGACAGCTGCCCTTCCTGCCATTGCCATTCGATTAGCAATCCTGACTGATTAAACTTGGCAAGTTTAACACAGCCTAACATCACTCTAACCATAGCCCTCCCCCATTTATATAACGGAGGGCCTTTCAATGCATTTGGGTATGCTAACTTTTCATTTCTTTCGCCTAATTTATTCTTTTTTTTTTCTTTCTGCACTTGCTTTGTAAAAGAGGGAGCCCGCACTTCCATGGATGCCAAGGGGGCATTTACAGCCTCTCTACTTAGTAGGAGACAATCGGTGGGTTTCAGGTATGAAGGAATTAATTTGTTTATGTTTTATTTATGCCTCTTTAAATGATTGGGTTTGTTCCTTATTCTTCCCTGGAGTAGGTATCCGCTGGGTTTATGGGTTTTTTTTTTGGTTGGTTCTCAAACCCACTTTCTTTTCTTGTTTATTCTCAGTTGATTTGGTGTCCTAGCCCCCTTCTTTTTTCTCCCTTACATGGGCCTCTTGGCTATGGCTATTCTTGTTTCTATTTGTGCTCTTGCGAATCTATGGATTCGATTTTCCTGTGATCTATGGATATTTTGATTTCTAGGGTTTTTTTAATCTGTTTTCTCTTCTTCTCCAATATGCTGGCTAATCTTTATTGTTTTGTTGGGGGATTAATCTGCGTTCTTGGCATTGTAATATGAATTTGGAGAATCAGATTGTGGGCAGACTTTTACATCTCCCAGCTTGCTCTCTTCAATTTGCAATAAGAAGTTATTCTTATGTCTTGATTTTGGCTGGTTTTCTTTGGTTTAGATTTGCAATTCCACATTGGAAACGTTCGTGTGCAAGAAAATGTGTGTCTTTCTCTTTTCATTTCTATTTTTGGACTTTTTTTCTTTCATCTGCAATTTCTAGATTTTAAAATAGATTGTCATTGCTATCTATTTATGTGGTTGTTTTGGGTTTTTAACGGTGATCATAAATGTTCTCAGACATTCTAATCTTTTTATTTCGTTGTTTTGGGATTTTAACGTTCTAGTTCACCGACAACAAATCTATAAGACTTTTTTAGACTCGGGAAGAATTTCTTTTGGGTTTTTATTTGCATTCTTCACATTCGCCATGAGTTTCTTTCTCTCCAATCTTCGAGTATATTCTGTAAATGCCTCTCACAGACATCATTTTGTTTTGGTCGTGTTGGGAATAGAGTAGAAATCTAAAAAACTGTGGATCTTGGAAGTTGTGGATGTTAAATATCCGTGGAGTTGGATTTTGTTGGATTAGAAGTTCTGTTCCTTTTTTTAATTTGTGGCTTCGAATATTCACGAACGTAGAAGACTCAAATTAAGTATTCTCAGAGATACCCAACGTATTGCTAATGCACCACCTATCTTATCTGTGTTTATAAACTCTACTTTCATCAGATAAGATTGTTTTTGGATGCAACTACGTTTGTTTTTGGATCGACATTTTATATCATACTCCGTGTGATATTTGGGTCGTCTGTTCTCTAAGAGGCATTTTGGATCGGTCTTTGTGATGATAGTTTCTGTTTTTCAATACACGTTGGGGATTACTCTTTGATGGCATTTTCTGTTTTTCAATTGATATTGGGATCACTCTTTGTTATGATATTTCTGTTTTTCGACCAACGTTTTGGATTACTCTTTGATGATAGTTTCTGTTTTTCAATCGATGTTTTGGATCACTGTTTCTGATCTGTTTTACAAATGATGTTTTGGATCACTCTTTGTGATGATTGTTTCTGTATTTTGAACAATTTTTTGAATCACTCTTTTCTAATTCTAATCGATGCTTTGGATCACTCTTTGTGACAATGGTTAATGTGAGATTTTAAATACAAATATAGTTGAATCCAACAACAATCTTATGTAAACTAGAAACAATCTAAACTATCAAGGATTGCCCTTTGTGATATGATTGTTTCTGTTTTTTGATCAATGTTTTGAAACGCTCTTTATGATGGTAGTTTCTAATTCTAATCTATGCTTTGGATCACTCTTTGTGACAATAGTTAATCTGACATTTTAAATACAAATATAGTTGAATCCAAAAACAATCTTATCTAATCTAGAAACGATCTAAACCATCAAAAACTGTTGATTGACAAATACTGCAAGGGTATGCTACTATTACCATTAGATTCTCAGGGTTACATAATATAAGCAAGATCTATAAATGTATGAAAGGAACTATAGACAGCACTATCAATGTATCACAAAGATGTAAGGCCTTTGACTTTAGGCACTCTGAAATGTCAGTAAACCTAAAAAAACCTTTACTAATATTGATACCTTGTGTATGTTACAGGTCTTATGGAGACAAGTGGGTGATTAACTTCAAATCTTATTCAATCAGGTATGTTGTTGGAGTATATATTAATATTGATACCTTGTATATGGTACAGGTCTTATGGAGACAAGTGGGTCTTATGGAGACAAGTGGGTGATTAACTTCAAATCTTATTCAATCAGGTATGTTGTTGGAGTATATATTGGTAGAGCTCCTTTGATACCAATCAAAGGCTCCGTGCCAAATTGATTCAACTGCTGATTTATGCATTTCACCATCCTGCCCATAGCATTGCATTGCATTGCAGGCTGGTGGTGTGCATAACGCCGGAGTTGTGTTAATTGTGTACTGCCCTTGTTTGGTTTGAAGGGAGCTCTACAGTATTCCTTCCCCTTTCTCTCAACAATGTCCATTATACTTCGGTTTTTAAATAACTTCTGGTTACGGATAAAATCTTACCAGACCATTCATTTAATTACCTACCATTTTCAGTTTCTATTAGCATATGTTAGCAGGTAATGAACATATTAACACATTAAATCAAGTATTAAGGTTTTCATATTAACACATGTTAGCAGATAATAAAAGACAAAAGCCTTTGTTTTTGTTATTTTCAACTCTGTACTCTTTTCTAATGATTGTTCTCAACATCTAGAATAAGTTTATAAGCTATATTCCCCTAATTAGAGGCCAACCAACCAATTTAAAACAGAAAGTAATTAGCAATAGTGAAGAAATAAACAGTTTGCGCTGCGTAGAAGGGGCTCCAGACATCTTAAAAAAAAGTACTTTTTGTTCAGTTATTACGTTGATGATCAGACTTGTGATCAAGCTCTTAGAAGTCCAGAAGTCTCTAATGCAAAGTGAAAAGCCTACATTTGGTATCATCATTGCGAATATGTAGGTGTAGTTGGTACCTAACAAGAATTACGAGTAAGAGTACGTCTGAAACCAAATTAGAAGATGCGAGAAATACAACTATAATATAATATGAATCATAATTGTACTAGTTTTCATCCAAATGTTCAAATGATTTTGTCGATAAATTTGCAAAAGTGAAGGGCAATGCTTTACAACATTTTGGTTGTAATATCCATTTTTCATTGTACTTAATTTACTCGAAGTGTCCTTTTTCCAGCCAGTTTGAAGAAAATAAATAGCAGTTTTCCTATGTGCGTTTTAATAAGTTGGCTCTTAGGATGCCTTGGTATGGTCGCTTTTTTATAAACTTTTCTTTTGGGTTAATTCAATATTTAATAAATCTCGAGAAGTATAATTATTGATTTCAATTCTCTTTGCTTTGTAATGGATCTTATCTTCTTGATTTATTCCATTGAAAATTTGAATTCACATTCTATATATAGATTTATAGTGGTGGTGAATATGCTCTGGTATTTCAGATCTATTGCTTGAGTACATTTCAGATCTATTGCTTGAGTACATTTCTATAGTGGTTATGGTACTTGTTGATTTAATATTCAATATTGTTAACAATGTTGTATCATTAGTTGAACAACTACTTTTTTTTTTGGGGTAGAAGTGGTAAAGTAAGGAAATATTTTATTAATAATAGTAAAATGTTTACAAACTTGGTTGAGGTGGGCAAACCGGTAGGGAAGAACCAAGAAGAAAACCTCTGGTTGTAACACATACATATAATTTGATATAGTTACATACTAGTCTACCCAAATCGAGCCAAAAAGGGATCCACACCTGTAAATGTACCCAAACCTAACAAAAAACCCCAAACAAGAACTTTGAAATAATGCTAAAGAATTCATGCAATCCCTATTAGCCGATTACATCCAAGAAAGACTCATCAGAGAGAAAGGGGGGAGAAGAAGTAGGGGACCAAAGACTCATAAGAGAGAAAGGGGGGAGAAGAAGTAGGGGACCAAAGGGATGCAGATGTCATTGTTGAAGAAAGTTGTCTCTCATCCACGTACTGAACGTAAATAGTTAATCCTCCACACAGTGCAAAAATTTGAAGGGGATTACACACCTAGAGTGGTGTCCCCTGCATAAAGAGAAACTCTACCTTTGGCTAAAATCCATATAATTGAATGACTTATAATTGAACAAAATATACATTTTAGATCTTGAGATCAACAAATAGTAATGTCATCTCAGCTGACCAATAAAATAAGACTTAGTGTATAAATATGGATGTCACTTGATTTTGAGACCTTATTGGAAACCTTGTCGAAAGGCATGTAGATGTGGCCCTAAAACCTTAGTTAGAAGCATGCGACTTGCCAAGTAAGATGCAAAAAATTAGGAGTGATTTAAAATTGTCGACTTGAGAATCACAAAGTTAGTTGTTGAATTAGAGTCATATATTTATTAATTTATCTTTGTTTGGTTTATGTGGGATGATATTTTTTTATTTGTTAGTGTAATAAAATTAGTAGTGATAAAAGTTGTCAAGAGTTATTAGAATATAGTAGTTGTGACTATGTTTAGAAAATTATAAAATATATAAAGTAGAAAAGAAATAGATATGTACATAACCCTCTTTTGTACATAATGTGGTACTATTCAATAATTTGTACATAATATGTGGTACTATTCTTATTGAAATTTGGTGGTGGTTTATTGTGGAAATGGAAATGGATCTTTTTTTGTACATAATATATGGTGTTATTCTTATTGAAGTTGTTGGTGGATTATTGTGGAAATGGAAATGAATCTCTTTTTATAGTTCACAATAGTGGGTGATATTAGGTAATGCATTTTTTGTTATACAAATGGTTTATAGTTATATACACCTAATTTGTATTCACATGCAAGTGACACCTAATTATTCTACAAATGAGATATACATCTTAAAATTTCACCTTTCAAATTGAACGTCAATTTTTTTCTCTAAATATTCAAGATAGTTATGATCAAAATGACTATGAAATAAATTATTACCAAAGCAATATATTACCTTTATAAGAGTTATACTTGAAAAGATAATGATATTTGATGAAGAGTAATAACTCAGCATAGCCATCACAATTTGAAGCCTAGAAAATAAGATTTTAATCTTGAAAAGTTTATAAATACATAATTTATTTTAGTAGTTTTGATAACATAAATTTGTGAAAGGTAGATGATTATATATTTTTAGCATGTCTAAAGAATGATTAAACCTATCAATGTTAATGATATAATATTAAATCTATCAATGTTAATGATATAATGTTGATGTAGGTTTTATATATATATTTTTTAATTTTTATGTTGATTAAGAGTGTTGTAATTGTATATTTATTGAAATCAAAATTAAATAAACAAGTTAAAATATAGGTTAATAAAAATAACCTTTTAAAAGGGTGATTATATATATGTGAAAGGTAGATGATTATATATTTTTAGCATGTCTCAAAGAATGATTAAACCTATCAATGTTCATGATATAATGTGGATGTAGATTTTATATATATATAATTTAATTTTTATGTTGATTAAGAGTAATGTAATTGTATATTTATTTAAATCAAAATTGTATAAAAAATTAAAATGTAGGTTAATAAAGGGTGATCATGTGAATCTAGAGAATGAAATGAAAGTGAATAAACAAACACAATTGCTTCTAAGAAGTGCAAGACCAAAATATGATTATAACAATTAATTATTTAGACAACATATGCTGTTTCAAATCATTAGAAAAATAACAATAAAATTCTATTGAGATCATCTAGAGATGACAGATCAGAAGAACATGATCTAGATCTTGCTAGACATGATCGAGAATATTTCATTCAGTAAAATACAATAATGAAAGATAAAGAAATACCTGAACAGTACTCTTTCCTAATGATTGTTCTCAACATCTAGGATAAGTTTGTAAGCTATATTCCCCTATTTAGAACAGAAAGTAATTAGCAATAGTTAAGAAATAAACATGATTGTGCTGTGTATAAGGGGCTCCAGAGATCTAACAAAGCCAAGTATTCTTGTTCAGTCATTACGTTGATGATGTATAGAAGACTCCTGATCAAGCTCTCAAAAGTGCATAAGTCTCTAATGCAAAGTGAAAAAGCCTACATTTGGTATTCATCATTGCGAATATGTACGTGTGGTTGGTACCTTACAAGAATTAACGAGGATAAGGATGTCTATAAACAAATTAGAAGATGCGAGAAACACAACAATATAATAATATAAATCATAAAACGTACTAGTGTTCATCCAAATGTTCAATAATTTTGTCGATAAATGTGGCGAAGTGTAGGGCAATGCTTTACAACATATTGGTTGTAGTATCCATTTGTCATTGCACTTAATTTATTCCAACTGTCATTTCTTCCAGCCAATTTGAAGAAAATAAATAGCAGTTTTCCTATGTGCGTTTTAATAAGTTGGCTCTTAGGATGCCTTTGTATAGTCGCTTTTTTATAGACTTTTCTTTTGGGTTAATTCAACATTTAATAAATCACTTGTATAATTATTGATTTCAATTCTTGCTGCTTTTTAGTGGATCTTATTTTTTGATTTATTCAATTGAAAATTTAAATTCACATTGTATATATAGATTTAAAGTAATGTTGAACATGTGGTGTTGGGAGAGAAAATCTATTGTTTTGAGTTCAATATTTTCAACAATGTTGTATCAGTAGTTGTGATTTTAAAGATGTCAGCTTGATGTGACTACTTATAATTGAACAAAATATACATGTTAGATCTTGAAATCTACAAATAATGTAATGTCGCATCGACTACCAATAAAATAAGACTTAGTCCACAAACATTGACCTCATATTGAGACCTTTTTGGATGCGTTGTCAAAAGGTATGTTGATGTGGCCCTAAAACTTTAGTTAGAAGTAGGGGACTTGTCAAGTAAGATGTAAAAAAATAGGAGCCCTTTAAAATTGTCGAGGACTTGGGGATCACAAAGTTAGGCATTCAACTATTAGGTCCCTTTTATATTAAGTCATCTTTGTTCGGTTTATTTGAGTTATATATGTCATAATGAAACATATTATTTTTTAAATTGTTAGTGTAATAAAATAAGTAGTGATAAAAGTTGACGAGTTATTAGAATATAATAGTTGTGAATATGCTTAAATAATTATAAAATATATAAAGTGGAAATGGAACATATATGTACATATACTTCTTTTGTACATGGTACTATTCTTATTGAAACTTGTGGGTGGTTTATTGTGGAGCTTGATGTGACTTCTTATAATTGAGCAAAATATACACTTTAGATCTTGAAATCAAGTTGACCAATAAAATAAGACTTAGTGCACAAATATAGACCTCAACTAGTTTTGAGACCTTTTTGAAAGCCTTGTCAAAGGGCATGTTGATGTGGCCCAAAAACTTTAGTTAGAAGGCATCAATCAATCAAATAAAATAGGACTTGGTGCACAAATATTGACCTAACCTAATTTTGAGACATTTTTGGAAACCTTCTCAAAAGGCATGTTGATGTGGCCCAAAAACTTACCTTAGAAGCAAAGGGACTTGGCAAGAAAGAAGTAAAATTTTTGCAGCGATATAAAATTGTCAAGGACTTGAGAATTACATAGTTAGGTGTTCAACTATTAGGTCCTACAAGTATTAAGTTATCTTTGTTGAATATAATACTTTTAATGTGCTTAAATGATTATAAAATATATAAAGTAGAAAAGAAATGCATATGTACATATACTCCTTTTGTACATAATATGTTGTACTATTCTTATTGAAACTTCTTGGTGGTTTATCATGGAAATGGATCTTTTTTTTGTACATAATGTGGTAATATTCATATTGAAACTTCTTGGTGGTTTATTGTGGAAATGGAAATGAATGTTTTTATAGTCCACAATAATGGGCGATATTAGGTAATACATTTTTGGCTATACAAATGGTTTATAGTTATATACAACTACTTTGTATTCACATGCAAGTGACACCTAATTATCCTACAAAAGAGATTTGAATCTTAAAAATTTCACCCTTCAAAGTGAGCATCAATTTTTTTCTCTAAATATTTAAGATAATTATGATCAAGATGGTCATGAAATGAATTATTACCAAAGAAACACTAGTGTTGTCATTAATTATATAAGAGTTATATTTGAAATGATAATGGTATTTGATGTTGAATAATAGCGTAATGTAGCCATCACAATTTAAAGTCTAAAGCATAAGATCCCAATCTTGAAAAATTTATAAATACATGATTTCTTTTAGTAGTTTTGATAGTATAAATTAGTGAAAGGTAGATGGATATATATTGTTAGTATTTCTCATAGAGAATGATTAAACCTATCATGTTAATAATTTAATGTTGATGTAGGTTGTTTATATATGTATATTATTTTTTATGTTTAATAAGAGTTGTAATTGAATATATATTTTGACATCAAAATTATATAAGAATTGAAATGTAGGTTAATAAAGATATCTTTTTGAAAGGATGATCAAGTGAATCAAGAGAATGAAGTGAAATCTTGTATGCAACTACTAGAATAAACAAAACAATTGCTTTGTTGAAGTGCAAGACCAAAATATAATTATTATAATTAATTCTTATAGACCTATGCAAACCAATGGAACATATGTTATTTCAAATGATTTGAAATATAACAATAAAAATTCCATTGAGATCACCTAGAGATGACTGACTACAAGAACATGATCTAGACCTTGGAAGACATGATAAAGATTATTCTATTTACCAAATATTATAAGGAAAGATAAAGAAATACCTCAATAGTAGAAAAGAGTTATAATGTAAGATCAATAAATGTGTCAAGAGTGTAAAATGATGCATATATTTAGAAAACAATGAGTATAAAACAAGTGCCCTTTGGCAAGGTTTGGATTTTTTTTTGCCTTGTATTTTGAAGTTTTAAAGAGATACATTATTTATTATCATTATCGTTTTTTTATTACGGTAGCAACAGGTTTTGAAGGGGCCCCGCAACACTTTAACATAAAAAAAGAAAGATAAGTATTAAGAACCCAAAAATGAAGCTATCTGCCAAAGACATACATATTACCAAAGAGGGATAACACCCTAGATTTACAATATTAATTTTAATCAAAACAAAAGGAAGCAGAAGACAAAAAAAAAACTTCCAGCAATTCGACCAAAAAAGATCTTCCAGCACACAACTCAGTCTAGCATTTGGGAGCACTTCTCAGATTCAACCATCTGGATTTCCATAATCTAGATTTCCACCCTCTAATTTTTCATGTTCTAGATGGAATCCCGAAGATTAGTCTAGTCTTTGACTTGAGCTGCAATCTTCTTTCTTATGCTGGATCTAGTTGTAGATACTGGGCCAGATGTTTGCATGTCATGTTTCCCATCATCCTCCAGATTTTCTCTGTCATTGCAGTTCCCTTCTGAGTAGGGTACACAGAGCTTTCAGATTCTCGACATAAGCTTCTATTGGAAATACAATAATGGGAAAGCAAGATATGGGGTGGTGGTGAATCAGATCTTCAAATTTAAACATTTAAAACAAACTGATCCACATTCATACATATATGAATCTAATGTAACATCAAATAACATCCACACAATGAAATAAATAACTCATAACACAAGAACTTGGTAACCCAGAAACCCAAATAGGTAAAATT
>MU225821.1:2740771-2754204 GCA_018584345.1 Thuja plicata | reverse complement strand
TTGGCTCTCTCTCTCTCTCTCTCTCTCTCTCTCTCTCTCTCTCTCTCTCTCTCTCTCATTCTTAGGATTTTTTGACCATTCTCTATATCACGGGGGTTTTTTCATGCTTTTTTCCCTTCAAAATTTTGTCTCCTTGTTTTTTGGATCTTTGGTGCATACTCCTAGTATTCGAATTATTCATGATAAATCTTTGTTCTCCTTGCTCATTGAAATAAACAACTTCCTGTCTCACCTTATTTTTTTTATTATTTTAACATGGTATTAGAGCAGGTTGGTTTAATCTTCGATTGTGTTTACAGGTGAAGGAGCTACCATATCTTGGAGCACTCCAATATCGGAGACTCTTGAGAGAGTGTTGAAAAAAATTGAATTTTTTTTTTGGTTTGGCTGGTTTACAGCCAAATCCAGTTTATCTTTTTGGATACATTATTGGTTTATCTCTTGGATAATTTATTGATTTGTTCATAGGTTTGGAGACATTTTGATCTTGGCTCAGTTCTTCTTTTAATCTGCTGGTTTTTTATTCTCCAAATTGAATATAGCTATTCTTTTAATCTGCTATTTTTTTAAAGTGGTTTCAAGATTCTGTATAAAGATCCTTGGAGGATTCAATAACATTAATCTCTGTATGCTGGATCGGTTTCTATTTAAGCTAGTTGTTTTTAATCTAATCTCTAGTTCTGTTATTTTTTGGCTATCTGATAATAGCTTCTAACATCTGCATTAACATCTCTGATTCCTTTTTTAAAACATCATAGCTCTATCTCTTTTTATTATAATATTTTAAATAAATATTTACTAACAGTTCTCTGTAGGTTGTGCTCCTATCTATGTCTGCATGTTCTTTTCCAGTGCAACTTGCATATAGATTAAGTCATCTCCTTATTAAAGCAGCTCCATTTATTCATACTCTGCGTAGCTTATTTTAAACTTTAACAAAGATCTTTCTTGATATTTAACAGCAAGTTCTTTTAAAACTAGATATCTTCATTTTCTATTCATTGCATGGTTTAGAGCTTTCTGCACTTCCCCTTATATCTCCCACGCTTTCATCCTTGCACAACTTCTCTATGCTGCTCCCTAGATTCCTTCAGACTTGCGCCATTCTCTCTGCTGCCCTCCTTTCACCCTCCTCGTGCCTCCCTTTCCTGTCTCACCCCTCAACTTTCAGCACATCATATTATTTATTTTAAATATATTCCTTGATTGCACAGCTTCTTATTCACTTAGCACTGCATATCTCTCCTTCCTAGCACTGTCTTTATTCCTCTTTCCAGTCTTCTTCACTTGCACAACATTTTCCTTCTCCTCCTAGTGCGCATCATTATTTGTTTTACTCCATTGTCATTCTTTGTGGTTATTATAACCTTCTTTCTCTAGCGTGAGTAGAAGGAGCAATATTCTAACTTTGTTTGTCTTTGCGTAGGATATTATTATTTTTTGTGGAAGTTTCTTGATACCTTTGCTGAAATTTTAAGAATATCTGAGGCACAATATTTCTTTCTATTTTCGAGGCCAGAATTGATCCAAATCCCCAATAGGGTAGGGAGCGCTAAAGATAATCTATTTTTGTCTTGGTCCACAGAGTAACAGAACAAGCCTCCATAGATTTTTGTTGGAATTTGAATGAGTAGTGTTGGCACAAATAGCTCCATGGGATCTGCTTCTGCTGTCCACACCATTTGACAAATGGAAACAAATAGAGAAAGGGACAAATTGACCCTTCTGTCACCCGACTCAAGATTGCAACTTGTATTTTAGATGCTCTACCTCAAACCTGCATTTTTGTTTTATGTTTTATGACCTCCCTTGTTCTCTTGCTGCGTAGTTAGCTATTATTTTCTCTAACGCAACATCTCTATCTGTGTCAGCATTTATTCTCTCTTCTTTGTAGACATTTCTTCTGTTTGCACTCTCTAGTTGATTATCTCTGTCCTCTGCAATAGCTCTGTGCACCAATTTCTTCGCAGACTGTTGCTTCTACTCTCTGGGATCTCCTTTCCCTTGTGTGCACTTGTCATTTATTTTATTTCAGGAGCTCTTTTAAATTTTATGTTTGTTTCTCATTATTTCTGATATATCTAATCCTTCTTTGTTATTGCAGGGCTCTTCATCATCAAGATTCTCCTATATTTAGCATTCTTCATCTTCATTCTATATATATATATATAAGTTGCAGCTAATCTCTTGTGATTATCTTTTTGCAGGGTTTATCATTAGATTCTATGATTATTCTTATCATATTTGTTTATTTCTTTAATAATTAAGTTTAATCGTTAAATTTAATTTTAAATTCCTTTAACAAAAAGTTTAAACTATTATACTTTTTTTTTGTTTAATATCTTTTAAAATCATTTTAATACCTTATTCATTTTGGCATTATAAATTTATTTCTTTTGCTAATTCGTCATTTAATTGCAATATAAATTTGTTTCATAATTTAAACAAAAAATTCAACTTTTTTAATTGTTAAATATTCTTGCATATTTGGCGTTTACTAATCACGTTAAATTAGTTTTTTGGATTCATCTTTATATCTTGCAACTTGTTTTTAGCTTTATTTCAGTTAATTTTGATAATTAATCATGTCTACAATAATGTCAGATTTTAAACTTACAAATTCCAATTATACTATTTAGAGGCTGCACATGTTTGATTTTCTAAAAACTCATCACCTTTCGGATATTGTGACTTCACCAAATTTGAAACCGACATCCACCGCTCCTTAGGCTGACCAGGATACTTGGTAGTTCAAAGATGAGGAAGCATTTGGTCTTATTGGATTCTCTTTAAATCCAGACTTATATCACCTTATTGCCGATTGTACTGAGGCTCATCAGGCTTGACATGTCCTGGAAAATACATTTCAAACTCACCAAACCTCTACTCCACCCTGTGACATTATCTATCCTTTGAATAAATTTCCTATTCAGGATGACCCTTGTGATGATGTTTGCCTTGGGGATGATCCCCTCGCTTTCTATTTTTTTCATCGAGCTAACATATTGCAGGTTGATGATATTACAAATACTTATTCCGCTTTGGATAATATTTTAGATCACGAAGATGAAATTATTAATAAGTTTATCCATGTCACGTTGTCCTTATGTATTAAAGGAGATTATGTTCCTCTTTTCTCCAAAGTCAATTATGAATTTCATGACACTCAAATGGTTATCATGGAGGACCAACCTCCTTCTCTAAACTCTAATCCTCTTGATGATATTATTAATGGTGATTGTCCTACTTCTATTCTTTATTATGTATCTAGTAATGAATCCATTTGGTTTACAAAACCTCATTATGATGCACTTACATTTGATGATTCACTTTCAACTTCTGCTGATTCAGTTTTAGAAGGAAATCCCAATAATGGGAGATCCCCTCATGGTTCTTGTTTTTTTGTAGATACAGGTAATCCTTCTTGGACAAGTAACAAAAAACAAATTCAAAGTGTACTCAAATATTTGGGCCTATATCCACAAACTCCTACACTCTTGCATTATGAAAATCAAAGGAATCCTATTTCAAGATCTGAGCACTTATCATTGCACCATCACCTTCTATCAACACAAAGTGCAGAAACACAAGTTTTCCTCCTCTACTACAAGAAGGATAATCCAGTTGCAATTTTTTGTAAAACCCCAATTAAAGATTAAAGGGGGGTGTTAGAATTTAATCTTTACTTGTACTAATGTAAGTAGGTGATTCCTATGGAATCCCTACACCTATTTTGTCCTCTTGCGAGGATAATTCATTTTATGTATTTTTTATCCCTTGGTTGTATTATTTAAATGGGATAAACCAAGGTATCCCTTAGATTCCTCCCTAAGAGGAAATAACACAAGTGGCACACACCTTATTGAAATGTGGCATACATAGATATGGGAGTTACCATGAAACTCCTTTCTCACATCTCTATTAAAGAGATGTCTCTCCTTCTCTCCTTAGACTAGTTATTAGGTTAATCCTTCTTCTTGAACTATTGTATGAGCTTGGCTCTCTCTCTCTCTCTCTCTCTCTCATTCTTAGGCATTTTTTCCAATTCTCTATATCACGGGGGTTTTTTCATGCTTTTCCCCCTTCAAAATCTTGTCTCCTTATTGTTTGGATCTTTGGTGCATGCTCCTAGTATTTGAATTATTCATGGTAAATCTTCATTCTCCTTGCTCATTGAATTAAACAACTTCCTGTCTCGCCTTATTTCTGTTATTATTTTAACACTAATCCTCAACACCTCCCTCATGATATTCTGTCAAATCTAAAATGTTATACACTAGTGAAATATTGAGTTCACGGGGCAACTCTACTTCATAAGCATCTCCTGAATCATGCTTCTTTAGTATTTTGCATGGTCCAAACTTCTTCATCTTCAACTTATTATATGTTCCTACTGGAAATCTCTCCTTTCTCAAATGAACCATGACTTCATCTCCCACCTCGAATTCCTTATGCCTTCTTTTCTTTTTTTCCTTAGCCTTGTACTCTGTATTCATTTTATTAATATGCTGCCTCACCTCATGCAAATTCTTCAAGTGTTCTGGAAATTCTTTAGCTTCAGGGATACTTGTCTCTCCTTTGTCCAAATTTCTTAATTTTGATTCATTTCTGAGACTACTTCCATATACTATCTAAAATGGTGATTTACCAGTGCTCCTATTGACAAAATTATTATATGAAAATTTTGCCTGTGGTAAAATCAAATTCCCATCCCTTTGGTTTATCTCCAACCAAGCATCTCAATAGGTTTCCCAAACTCCTATTCACAACTTCTGTCTGTCCATCAGTCTGTGGATGGTGTGCTGAGCTAAACTTCAAATCTGTCTTCAAATTTTTCCACAAGGTTCTCCAAAAGTACCCAACAAACTTGGTATCCCAATCTAAAACTATGCTCTTTGGTAATCCATATAGTCTTACCACCTCCCTAAAAAACAATTCTGCTACATTAACAACATCATTAGTCTTCTTGCAAGGAATGAAATGTGCCATTTTTTGAAAACCTATCCACCACTACAAAGATGGAATCATGCCCTCTCTGAGTTCTCGGTAGGCCAAGAACAAAGTCCATACTAATATCCTCCCATGGCTTCTTTGGTATAGGTAATGGTTGATACAACCCTATATTTTGCTTCACTCCTTTTTCCATCTGACATACCCTCCAATTGTAGACACTAAAAAATGGTTCACACCTATGGCCCCCCTTTTTTACATGTCATATATTGTGTGTTTTATCACCAATATTGTGTCATTCTTCTATTAATTAAATAATGAAAACTATTTAATTAATTACTAAATTTTGTCCCTAATTATCATCATATTCTGATCAATTTGATCTTTTGATCGTGTCTAATAATGTCATTTTTTTATCATTGATCATTTGAATCATGTCAATACAATTAATTCATCTTCTATAGGGGCAAATAATCATTAATTTATTCCATATTCCTAACTCTTAACCTATGGTAAATAAATAAACTTTATTTATCTCATTGTTCCATCTTTTTTTCCATAATTAATTAATTATCTAATTTCAAATTTGGGAATTATTATTAATTTCCTAATTTCTAATTTCTAATTTTTCATATTTCCTAATTCCTAATTTACTAACATGAGTGGAATTAATTTAAAAATTAATTATCCACTCATACCTCTTTTCTAGCGTCCACTTCCTCATTTCTAGCCTCCACCTTCCTTTTTCCTTTTGTCATAATTGTCATAGTTTATGATAATTTTCATTTTTCTCTTTTGTCATAATTGTCATAGTTTATGACAATTTTCCTTTTTTGCTTTTGTCATATTTGTCATAGTTTATGACAAATTTCCCTTTCTTCACTTACTAATTTCTAATTGTGCATTCAATTTGTCATAAGTTGTCATAATTAATGACAATTTTCCTTTTGAACAAATTTGCCAATTGTCATAGTTTATGACAATTTCCCTTTGGCACATCTAATTACTAATTTTACAATTTGAATTCTCATCTTCTATAAATTGAGCTCATTTTTTCTTTGTTTGGTTAACCACATCTTTCAAATATTCTCGTTATCATGTCAAATTGCTTTCATGGATAAGTGCAAAATCATCATGGGAGCTACATCAACTCATTTTGAGAAGCAAGAAAGGACATTGGAGTCCATTTGAGGGATTTTTTATTATGTTTATTTGCATATATTTTTAATACTCTTTCTCAATTGCTCTAATGTTAGGATAGGATTGTTATTTGTATGCTTTTATAGGTTGTGGTTGCCTTGGATGCAATTTTTTACCTCTTTTTCCTCTCCATTTGGTGAACCCGACGTGAACATGCAAATATGATTTTTCTTTGTTATTTTTTGATGTGTTTTGTAGGTAGAGAAACAAGATCTATGCACTTAGGAGTCTAACTTGTGATACATGAAAGAATTTTTGTTTTAAACATGCAAAAAAATTATAATTTTAAATTGGTCTTTAAAATGAACAACAAATTTCACATAGCCTAATTAGTAGGATAAATAAACAACAATTTTCATCTAGAGAGCTAAATATATCGATAAATTAACCCTACAATATTCACATAATTTTAATTAGGAAGGGAAAGAACAACAAATTGTCTCAATTTTTTTATCACATTTCCTTTCTTAATGGGTTAATGAACAACAAATTTTCACCTAGTTTTAATTAGGAAGGGAAAGAACAACAACTTGCGCAATTTTGATCACATTTCCTTTCTAATTGGTAAATGAATAATATTTGCCTGATGTGTTTGGTGCATTAGGCACTTTTTTGTAATCCCACAGATATAACAACGTATACTCTCCCCTCACCTTCGTGGAACTTGGGTGAAGAGAAATTGTTATATCTTTTAGAGGGTGGTCTTTGGTGGGAAAAGAGGTACTCACCCCAAGGAACAACCCAACCGGTAACAGGCTAAATCCAAGCACTTCCAAACAATATATAAAGAATGTCACTGTGATTAATCTCATAGTGAATAGGTGTTGATTATGTTATACCGGGAAGAAGATCTCCCTTAGTACCCTCGTGGTGCATAAAAACCTACAGAACTTAACTTTTGTAGGCTGGGAGGCCTCCATAAGGGGGCTAATATGCTGCAAGTATGTTGGAAAGTAATCAATTTTGTGTAAATGTGATTCACTTTTTGGTTTTCATTTATGGAAACACATCTGGGTTTCAAATTGATTCCCATAAAGATAAGTTTTGCTGATTCAGAAATCAACTAAGTATAGAAGCAGAGATACAAAATTATTTTGGATATCGAATATTGAGATCGATGAATTAGGGAAAGAGAGCTTAGAGGAGGACAATATAGGGTATGTATGACCTCCACCTAAGATCGATTTGGTTTTGGTAATGTCTATTTCAAGTTAGAAAGAATTGAAGACAAACAAACTGCAGCAGATCAATGATACATAACAGTTGGACAATAGCGAAGATTGAGAGAGTATGACATGGAATCCAGAAAATTCGAGTTGGATTATGGTTTTTGATAACCTACACTTTGAGTATGTAAGAATTCCGACTATACATTTATTATTTTCCTTACTAAATGCATTTGTACTGAGAGTCGACTTTGTAATATTTGTAATATTTGCATTGAGAGCCGACTTTGTAAAGTTGTGAGATATATATATGTAAGATCTTTTTGATAAAGATATATGTTGGATGTTTTGGATGAGTATGTTGAGCGAATAGCAGAGCAAAGAATGAAAGAGATCATTGAAGAAATATAAAGGAACTATCTAAGCACTAGTGATTCTTGTTTTCTTCATGACTGGGAACACTTTGTAAATAGAATTACTATGTAAGAGCTGTAAGCTCAGTTGGCCCCTAACAAGGTGTTGTGAACCTTTAACAGGGTTGTAATTATTTTAACAAGGAAATGTGCTATGTAATATTCAACTCCTAACAGGTCTAGGTCTCCTAACAGGGACATTATACTTTAGTAAATGCTTGTGGGTACCATCCCCACTTGGGTTTTCTCTTGGCCAGGGTTTCCTTGAAAACAAAATATGGTGTTATGAGTACTGTGTCATTTTCTTATATTCTTTTCTTTACTGCAAGTTTATGGTTAATGTTCAAATGGTTGAAGAATTTAATTAAGTGCTATAATATTGATTCACCACCCATCTTAGTCTTAGCCAATCCTAACAATTGGTATCAGACATTTTGGCCCTTGGAGAGAAAGTCTAACAAATTAAGGGAGATTAGAATGGATTTGAACAGTTTGCAAGAAAAATTTGATGCTGCACTTGAAGACCTTGACAAAGAAAAATAAGAAAATGGAGAGTTAAGACTCAACATGCGAAGAGCTGAGAAATTTATAAAGAAACTCAAGGAACAACTGGAGCTTTCCAGAAGTCAAAGACAATATCTTATGGTTCAAATAAAAGAGGATATGAATGAAGATAATTCAGATCAAGTGAGGCAACTAAAAGAAGAGAATGAGACTCTAAAACTTGAAAATGAGACTATGACTAAAGAAACACACATACAGAAGGATGCTAAGAAGAAAGTTGAAGAAGCTTTAAACAGTGCATTAGATCAAATTAAGAATGAGGCTGACAACTACAAGAACAAGTATCTAGAAATGGAGAAATACAATTAGATTATAAAGGTGAACTTGTTGAAGAAAAGAAACACATTGAGAAACTTCACACCAGCAGTGATTTGATCAATGAATAGAGAGACAAATAGAAACCTAAAGGTGATATGACTGGTATTGGCTTCAATGAAGCTGAATGTTCAAATAATTAGTAAGAGAAATCTAATGAGAAGATTGATGCTGAGAAACCTTCTATTGAAGAACCTAGAGAGCATATCAGACCCTTCAGAGGTAGATTATTTGGTTGCAATGAATTTGGACACATGAAGAGAGACTACAGAGGTAATGCCCCTTTTAGAAATTTTTGTGGTTTTTCTTTTAATTGTAATGGATATGGGCAGAAGAAAGTAGAATGCAGAAAACCTAATCAATCTAGAAATAGACAAGACAATGGAAGAGAATCAATAGTGAAACCTACATGCTACAAATGTAATAACATTGGACACATTGTGAAGTACTATAAGTTGCAAGTTAATCAGGAAAGAAGACCTCCTATATGTTACAAATGCAATAATCTAGGACATATAGTGAAGTTTTACAGGTATATGGATTAGACAACATAAGAGTACCACCTCCTATAAATTCACAGAAGAATGGAAATGATATTGGTAAGAGTGTTGCATATTTGAAGATTGATTTTGGAAGTTGTTTTAAGAAAGAAGAAGATAAAAATAGTGGTAAGATATGGAAGATCAAATAAACAAGTGAGACATCAGTTCAGGGAGAGTCAGTAGATTCTATTGGATCTTTGCCTGATGGTAGTAAAATAGAATTGATCTAATTAGCTGATGATGGCCTTAGGGGGAGCATTGGATACAAACATCAGAATATATCCTTCCTCAAAATTTGTGAAGTGAGCTCGATTAAGCTTAGGTATGAACTTGGCCAACATCATGGAACATACATCTAAGAGCACAACATTAGCTGACACATATATTTTGTTCGCGAGATCTAACAACCGACTAGACTCTCTTTACCATTTGACAAAGAGCGAGCTAAGGAGATCATGGAGAAGAAAGATTCAGTCTATTCTAAAATTGCCGTGCATTATCGATTGAAGCATAAATTCATAATTCAGCGGAAGAAAGGTATTTACATCATCTAGCTATGGATGTACCTATTATTTTTGATGTTGTAGATTGACCTAGGTACAAATTTAAGAAACATCCATTCAAGTCCTATGAAGAGGACCCCAAAGGAGCATTTTCTCAAGCCTTGTATGGTGTATTACACATAGAGAATATTAGGGCTTACATACATGATATACTAGGAATTGATGAGATATCAACTGATATAGAGTATATGAATGATAATGGAATCATGAAAGAAGAATACAAACACATTGATCAGTTGAGCATAATGAAAATTTTGGTCTTATGAGAATTCGATGAAGATGAATGGTTTAAGATATTGTTGAGAAGGGTATATGATCAGTTCATTTGGATAGGTGATTAGCTTGTGAAGATTTGTAATGACCTAATTCATGAAATTACTGGACTGGACAACACCAGAGTCTTTCCTATTGTAGAAAAACATGTAAAGAAAGAAGTTGAAACCCTAACTCATTCTAAATGGGATAGGTAGGAAATGACTCTGAATGACATCTTTTAGCAAGATGTGAGACTTATTTCTATGATACTTGGATATAAATTCTACTACAATAGTAGACCTAACTCAGTATCTGTAGGAGTAATCATGATGACATGGAGAATGGTGAAGGAGAATGTGAAATATAACCCATGCGAAGTACTGGCACATCAATTTATTGAAAATGTGAAACTAGTAAAGAAAGACAGAACTAAGACCTTTAGATTTGGTTCAATATTTATGCATATGTTTATACACATTGAGCAAAAAATTTCCTGGCTTGCACCCTAGTGGATGGAAATCTTGGATACCTACTGGTATCCTAATCTCACAGAGCTACAAAAGATAGAATAGTACATGGGTTGATGGGGAATTGTTTTCTCTGATCAAGATCCTTCAGAGAAAAATAAAAAATAGGTATAGGATACATGAGGACATTTTAAAAAAATACAAGGATATAATGTATTTCATGGTTGAACCTAATTGTGTATGTTTTGAAGCAGTCACACCTAGAAAGAAATGGTGTTATCCCATGGGTTATGAAGTAAGTTTAGAGGTACTTACCATGCAAGTAGAACATTTTATTTCATCAGAAGTTGATACATCATAAGAAAGATGGGGAACATATGAGGAGGAATTAGCTTAGGTGAGAGAGGAACAGACTAGAGGTCTAAGGAAAATAAAAATTGAAAACCTTGTGCATGAATGTGGTGTGAAAGTAGGATTAACAGAAGGAGAACTGAAAGAAGTGAAAAATAAAATGATAGAAAGATCTCTTGGATTGGCAAGTAAAATTACTACAACCCTTCCCACTCCTGAGGTAGAAATGGTAGACATTTCACCTCCTCCATTACAACTAACATCACAAACAAAGAACATTTCTCCTAGAGTAAACACAAGATCGAGCATGCAGACATCACCTAAAGAACATAGCACATTGAGAGAAGAGAAGAAAACCAAGAAGCACATATGGAAGCTTGACATGAAGATGATAGAGAAGAGAACAATAAAACAAGGTAAACTAGTCACAATTGACAGATACTATGAAAGATATGGAGATTCAAACAAGCTTAATATTGAAGACATTGTGATTGATCATTTACTTACTTTCAAAAAGACTCTATTATAAATTGAAGGAAGTATACCTAAATAATTGTATGGGAGATTGGAGACAAGAAAACACTTAGCACAGATTAAGGATGATACAATCAGGAATCAGGAAATTGATAACATGTTGTGTAATATCCTTACAAGAAAGAGAAATAATATTCAAGGAATTGAAACCTTTGCTAAGGACCAAGGTAAGATTGTTGAAAATCATGGCAAGGAAGTATGATGAAGTCACTGAGGAAAATCAAAAGGCACTAGAGAAAATATTGATGAATACTAATTCTGACAAGCCTCCACCTCCTAAAACCACTTCACCTACACAATTAGGAATGGGAGAAAGCTCAAAATAAACTGAGACTAATGCTGAGAAAAGTGAAGTAGATCCACCACCATATTTCTATGTTTCTAGTGTGCCAGTCACTCTTGACACATCACAAGATGAAAATGATCCATTTGCAGGGAATGTGGACACCTCTATAGTAGATGAAGCATAACAAAAAGAGGAAGTAGAGAATAAAAAGGGAGAAGAATAGAAGACAAAACATAAAGAGGATGAAAAGAAAAAGGTAAACACATCTTCTATCTCACTGTTGGCAAGCAGTGATGTAAATGTTGATAGCATGGATGAAGTTGAGCTGGTCAAATTGGAATTTACTACACTAACCAAAGCTAAGGAAAGATCAGAACATAAAGGTGAAAAAAAGGCTAAAGTAATTGCAAGAGCAATTGATATTGTGAACAAATTTCTTCCATTACCTATTGTTTTCTAGCACAAAGATGACATTGAAAATATGAGAATAATACTTTATGAATTTGATGGGCATTATGAGAATTTTATAAAGATTCTAGAGGAGAAGGAAGAGAAGAAATATTCATAGAAGAAGCTATCAAAAGTCTGCAAGTCAATCACATGGGACTTAGGCATTGTGAAAACTTGTTTGACAAATGCTAAGAGCTACAATGGACATGGGAGAAAACTGTTTAGCTATTGCATGAATCCTATTAGGCATGTTCAAAATGTGGAAGACATTATTGCCAAAGAGAGGGAAACTCTGAACTGTATGATGGATGGTTGTGAAGCATCTTCACAATATATAACAGAGTTAGACAAGGAAGTCACAAGAATTTTGGCAAAACTCAGTGTTTTGGATAATGAGAAAGGGAGAGTATTGACAAGATTTAATTTGTTGAAGAGTTTAATTACTCCTAAGCTATCCATACTTGAGGGTCATCTATCAGACTTGGAGAAAGTGAAAGATTCATTGACTATATATATGCCCAAAAAATTTAAAGGAGCTGAGACCACATCATTTGTATTGAATGGCATAATTCATATCAGTTAAATATTGTTCAAATCTTGGAGTATAGAAGTGAAGATCTCAGAAGATTCCTTTCAAGATATTCTAAAACTGGTGAGTAGGCACTAAATCCTATTATTTTATATACACCTTTTTCATTTTTTTCAAAGGGGGAGATGAGAGAATAAAAAAATAATATAGGAGAAGAGAAGAAAATGGGAGAAGAAACAAGAAGAGGAAGGAGAGAACATAGAGGAGATAGTTTTTTGTTGGAACACTTATTCATTTTTTAAAGTGTTTCCATCAATGCCAAAGGGAGATATTGTTGGAAAGTAATCAATTTTTTGTAAATGTGATTCACATTTTGTTGTCATTTATGGAAACACATCTAGGTTTTAGATCGATTCCCATAAAGATAAGTTTTTCTGATTCAAAAATCAACTAAGTATAGAAGCAGAGATACATAAGTATTTTTAGATATCGAAGATCAATATTGATGAATTAGGGAAAGTGAGCTTAGAGGAAGACAATATGGGGTATCTATGACCTCCACCTAAGATCAATTTGGTTTTGGTAATGTCTACAATGAGTTAGAAAGAATTGAAGATAGACAGACTGCAACAAAACAATGATACAGAGCAGTTGGACAATAGCAAAGATTGAGAGAGTATGACATGGACTCCAGGCAATCAAAGTTGGATTATGGTTGTTGATAACCTACACTTTGAGTATTTAAGAGCACCGACTATACATTTATTATTTTCCTTAATAAATGTATCTATACTGAGAGCCGACTTTGTAATATTTGTATTGAGAACTGACTTTGTAAAGTTGTGATA
>MU225821.1:2705309-2739404 GCA_018584345.1 Thuja plicata | reverse complement strand
TAGAACTTCTTCAAAGTGATAGTTTGATGTGCATGCTTCCTTATTTGATTCATAGTCTATATTTTCAATTGGTTTTCTCATTTTGCATGGTTAAATTATGTTGATTGAGGCCTTAGTCAATTGGTTTTTCATTTGAGAAGTATTACCCTTCTGAAATATCTCTAAATTTTCTTTAGGTTGCATGTACATTCCATAACACCTTTGAAGTGATAAGTTTTCTTGTAAAACTGTCTCTAAGGTTGAACATAAAATTGGAATGATCTTGACTCTATTGTCCGTGGTAGAATAAGGGACTAGTATGATCATTATTTGGATTATAGTTATTCAATTCATTTTTTATAGCTTTGTGATATCTTATCTATCTGTTCATTTTAATTTACATACACATTTACTAAACATTCTTTCAATTACTTAAAGTATTTCAGTTTACAGTTCATGATATATTGCTTTTAGTTAGATTTCTTTAAAGTTCCTCGCCATACTTGAGAGAGAAGGTTGAAGTGTTATTTATCTACTATAAAAATCCTTGTAACTTGAAGGATATGTCAAGGTATAGGCCTACCAGCCTTGGTTTTGCAGAGCTAGAATTGCAAAATTTCCAACTTTGTCTTGGTTGTGATTTGTTAGTTGGCCAAATCACTTGGGTTTCCCAGCATTGGATTGGCAAGTCCATAGGAAATCCAATCTGTTGATTTAAGCACCAACAAATTAAATAGATGTTGTTCTTTCCATCCTTAGGTTGTGATGTGTTTGTTTCAATTTTACAACAACCATTCTTCATGACGTGTCTTGTGTGGGTGTTTCAAAAAATTTAAAGAACAATTTTGAAAACACTCCAAAGTATTCTATTCTCATGCCAAACATTCTCAAACATTCTTGAACACTTTGATATTTCCCAAAACATCTTATTTCAAAATCTTGTGAACATATGGAAACCAAAAACATTTATCTTGGAGCCTTGTGGTTTGCTTCCTCTTGCATATTCATGGCATAATCCCCTTTGCATACATTGCATAAATCTCCTTGAATTTTGTATCTCAAAAATCTTCTTGCATTTTATTCCTCATCATAATCCTCACTATAGTCAATCTTGCATAAGTCCTAATCATAGTCCTTTTGCATAAATAGCTCATCTTAGATCCTCTCTAGAAGCTTTACAAAAGAATCCTAGAAAGTATTCAAATCATAGAACCTTTCTTTATGACGCTTAAAATAGGATCTTTACTTGGTCCCCTATTCCCAAATTTCAAACCCCTCTATCAATTGGTCACATTCCACCTTTTTCATGATGGATTTGACCTAATCCATTTTATCAAAAATTGTCCCTTGTCCCTCAATCCCCTTTTTCAAGTTAAGAATTTTTTTTATTCAACCTCATAAGGTTATGCTCTTAGGGTTGTATCCTTTCCAAATATTTTTTGTCAAAGTCCAAAAAACCAAAAAAAAACATTGCATAAGCCTTAGATTGCATTTTGCATAAGCTCGTTGCATTTCCAAAAATCCAAACAAATCAATTGCATTAAGCCATAGGTTTCTTTGCATAAAATCATCCAAAGTCCAAATTTTCATTTACATAAAGTCTTTGCATATTTAGGTTGCATTTTCATCCTAAAAGTCCCTCAAAAAAGTCAAAATTATTGCACTTGTATATAGTCATCATGTCGATCTTCATTAGGTTCCAAGCATCCAAAAGGAAACAAGACACTTATCAACCCATGTTTCCATCACAAGGAAAATTACAATTATCCTTTGATCCTAGACAAGATATACCTTTGCAACACCAAGGTTTTGATAAAAGACAGATGACATCAATACAACCAAATAATCAATTTCATCAAGTCCACACACACATGATTCAAAAGTTACAAACAAAACTGGACAAAGAAAAGAAGAGCTTGGAAAAGAGGTTAGAAAATATGATAAAGAGTATAAAGGAGATGGTCAAACTCCTTGGATTTCCAAGTGAATCTTTTGGTTAAATTGACATACAATCTCTTATTGAGAAATCAAAGATACAAAAAATTATTTTACAACTAAATGAGGCAAATGAAAATTTTAACAAAGCCCAATTCAATCATTTGCAAGAGCCAACATTTTTCAACCAAGTCCTAGATCAAGCTAAATTTAATCAAGTTTCTAACCAGTCTCCATGTACTCAAATTCAAAATAAATCATTCAACCAAATTCCCAAACAAACCCTTCAACTAGAGTGTGGCATAATTCAACTAGGTCCACCACCAAATTATGAACCAATCTTCATTCCAATGCAGCCAAGTGATCTTCAAACAATTTCACAACCTCTTGTGCAAACCATACAAACAAGTCAATCAATATCAAGGTCACCAATAATTTTTCATTCAAGAACATTGTCTGGTGATGAAGTCCCTCTTATGTCATCAAATCAAAATTTTTTTTTCTCAAACAAGGACAACTTCAAATATGACATCTTTTTGACATAAACCAATAATAATCAATGAGAAACCTTTTGTTGAACATATTCACTCCAAAAAATTTATACAACATGTCAATAATGATGAGGTATCCCCAACAAGATCCATCAAGCAGTGCAAGTTCAAATCTAAAGTTTTAAAGAATTTGTTTAAAAAATTGGATCATATAAATGAAGAGGATGACACAAATAATTTACCCGTGTGTAGCAATGGATCATTCCAAAAAAACCACATGGATGACATACCTATTTCCTCTAAAGAAATCAACCTTCAAGAAATGTCCATTTTTCCCTCCACTCCTTCATCCCCACATTCCTCCCAAGAACGATTTCCCCCATACCCATCAAGTGATTCTTCCAACAATGCAACCTTCCAATGACTATCCATGAAGGAAATCCAAGCTAGTCCTATGCATAGCCCAAGTTCCTTTGAACTAATTTCACTATGTCCTCCAATTTCAATCAAGCCTATTCATGAGAGTCCTATCCAAATTCCATCTTCCTCACATCAAAATGTTGACCCCTTTCGAGAATCCCCCTTACATATCCAAATCCATATCCCATACCAAGAGGATGATAAAAAATACAAAGAAACACGTCTACAAACATATCAAGATCAAGATTCCAATGATGATCAATCCCCCCAATTGTTGACCAAGATCCTATTATCCCTATCCCAGCTATCCCACATGATCCCATTATCCCTAACTCTGCTATCCAAGATAATCCCCTTCCATTCCAAGAGAAAAGTTCCCTTCCAAGTCCCATTGACCTTCCACTTCCTCAGAAAGATCATGACCTCCATTCTATTTCTTCCCATGATCCCATGCCAAGTCAAGATCAATGTGTCCCTTCACCTTTAGGTCCTTCACAAGATCCCATTATTCCTCAAGATCCATCCATCCATCCTTTTCCTTGTCCTACTCCTCTAGATCCCCCAAAAGCTCCTATCCTGCCCAATGATCTTGTCATTTATCCTACGCCATCGTAAGATCCTATTGTTCCTTGTGCTCCCCTTGTGATTCAAGCACATCTATTCAAGTTGTTCATGAACCCCTTACACTTCAAATGGGTTCCCCTTGTTCTATCAATTCTAGTCCAACTCATGGTCCTATAAGTCCTTCCATATCATTCACACCTCATAATAATAGACTCGCGTCTTGTAGCAATTATCCTATTGGTCAAAGAAAGCATTATCAAGTCAAAGGGTTAGACCTCCATGAAAAAGGTATATTGAAACCCTCTCATATCGAAGAAAAGTCTAATGGTCATGGTCTTAATGACAAATCTACATCTCAAGGCATTGGTATCCCTTCAAACTCCAAACCTAAACTTATACCTCCCCCTTCAACCATACCATCCATCTTAGGTCCATATATTCCTCCCTCCACTAGCTCGCAACCCATTTAACCTTTCCCAAATATAAGTAAGAAAAGGCACACATCTTGGAGAACCTTCCATTCATCCAAAATGCCTCTATACAATTCCTATACATTCATGAATTCCATTTCCTTTCAAAGTAATTTAGATGCCAATCATAAAATCCACAAGTCAAGCAATCCACATGCAGTTAAAATCAACGCGTCTAATCTTATTGACAAGTAAAAAAGAATCAAGATATGATCCTAAAAGAAAAAGAAATATCAAAAAGGCCAAAATGGCCCATTGAGAAAAAAAAAAAGACAAAAGCAATATGGGTTCCAAAATCTATTGTGCAAGCAATACATTCAAAGGACCCTCAAAAGAATGAAAAGACAAAATGCATGTGGATTCCCATGAAGCTTCTTTAAAAAAAAAGTCCTAAAGAAAAATCCAATTGGAATCCAAAATTGCTATCCATCTATCTAAATGTTTTCCATCTTGCAAATCTATTTTGGGTCCTTGTGTCCCAAAATCCATATCCATTCCTCCATTAATCGTTCAAAGTCCAAAATCTATTTTTCTTCCCTCACTCCATCACCCCTCAAGGTGTGTTCCAATGTTGTTCTTGCATCCATTTCCATCCATTCAAAATCCATCCTTCTTTCACTCCCTCCATCATCCAACACCTATTTTCCAACCTTTCCTCCATCTTATCCAATCCTTTTCATAAACCTTATCCATTCTTATTCAATCATCCATGTCATATCCCTTTTTCATTACCCTACCAACATCTTTGAGCATGATGTCATAGTCATGGTCCATTATTCCATGCCCTTAAAGAGAAACATTCAAAGAGTAAGGTGCTTGAGTCCTCCATCCATGTCATGTCATGCGTCCAGTTTTTTTTTCCAAAAAGTCAAAAATCCAAAAACAAAGAGGCAAAAGTTTTGAAAGAGAAAAAAAAATGAAAAGGAAAAAGTTGCCTTGAAAACTTGGCAAACAGGAATCTTGGCAACACAAAAAAAGATTCAAGAGATAAATTTCGTCCAATAGTGAAAACTTGGAAAATAGGCACTTTGGGTAAGTACCATGATGAAAACCTGGCAAACATGCGTCATGTGTAATTCTATGAACTTCTTGTATTCCATACTTGGGGGTATATTTTATCCATATTTTCCTATCATATCATACCCCCATCATTATCTTCCAATAACTCTATCATTTCCTCCAATATCCTATGGATATCCCTCATATCCTTTATCCTATCAACACCCATATAACCCTTATCCCTTATTGATCTTGCTTATCCTCTCCATATCCTATCATTTTCCTGTTCATATACTATCATTATCCTGTCAAGGTCCTAATATTGTCCTCTCCAACTCCCTCTCTTGGTCTTGATGTAAAATAAAGATGTTAAATGCAAAAACATGTCTTCAAAGAAAAATCTCTTGACATGTCCATTTCTCGCATTCTATCTACTGCACTATCTCATTACCTTATCATTGTCTTGTCTAGTCCCCCAGCTTGGTGAAAAAAATTGTTATCCCATTTCTTGGATAGTCCTTGGCACCTAACCAGATCTAACGCAACTACCCTTGGCCTTCATCCATCTACTAGTCCATTTCTCCTTTCAAAATGTCCTTCCATTGCTAGACACTGGGGGCAATTTCAAAAAATCCTAAAAATCCAAATAAGAAGCTAAAAATCCCAAAAAGTGCATAATATCCTGAAAAAATTCTAAAAAATCAAATAATGTCCTAAAAAAAAATCTCTAAAAATCAAATATGATCCTGAAAAAGACCTTAAAAAAATCACATTCGATGCTGAAAAAAATCCTTAAAAATTATAAAATGTCCTAAAAAAAAAGAGTACAAAACATTTGAATATTTCAAAAGTCCTAAAAATAAAAAAATCATAAAAAAAAATCAGAAATATGACTCATTTCATTTTCTCATCATGTACATAATCGCTTGTTGTTTTCAATAAATTGTCCCTTGAAACAAGACATACATTTGAGCAGACACAATCCGAAGACTTATCAAACTGTGTGCTTAACAAAATCATACATTAATAGACAAACTATCCAATCTAGTTAGCAATCAATCTGATCAAAATTGTCCTATCAATCAATCAACATTAACTCTTTATCAATCATTATTTTGTCTTATACAAGGTGTGGTATACTCAAAACCAAACGGTATTTGTCTTAGACGGGGTACTTCATTCCTGAAACTAGACATCATCATCACTAATCACACAAACTATCAAATTTGACAATAAGATTAGACTGGTTTTTGACTTGCTTGGTACAACGAGTCTTATCTTTTATTGATTTATCTTTGATCATGTTCTTATGCTACTCTAGGATATCACTGAGTGATGAGAGTGGTCAAGATGGTTCATGATCCTTTATTTTTGTTTTTGTCTTCTGCTTGTGGGGTATTTTTCATAAAGTTCTGGGCATGTATGTCATATGATTCAGGATGGATGGAAACATTCTTTGTCTGCAATGTGTTTGTTTTTACACAAAGGGATCACATTATCACCCTTAATTTCTATGTCATGGTGCAACGCATCTGATTTTCCATATCAAATTAAGCTCTTATGAAAATAATGCACTTATGAAAGCAATGTTTCATCACTACTAATTATTCTTCTCTTTCATCTAATTTTTTCTTTCTCCTAATATTTCTTCCATCAATCCCAACAATCACTTCTCTTTTCAAAAAATTGTCCTCCTGTCAATTTCTTCCCAATTTTATGAGCGGGCATCCTACCTCCATTTTGTCGATCCACTGGGGCATGATTTTTAATTTTTCTTTGACACAATGCTCACAATCACATTGTATCAAAGAGGGGCAAAATGTAGACACTAAAAAATGGTTCACACCTATGGCCCCCTTTTTTAACATGTCTTCTATATTGTGTGTTTGATCACCAATATTGTGTCATTCTTCTATTAATTAAATAATGAAAACTATTTAATTAATTACTAAATTTTGTCCCTAATTATCATCATATTCTGATCAATTTGATCTTTTGATCGTGTCTAATAATGTCATTTTTCATCATTGATCATTTTAATCATGTCAATACAATTAATTCATCTTCTATAGGGGTAAATAATTATTAATTTATTCCCTATTCCTAAGTCCTAACCTATGATAAATAAATAAACTTTATTTATCTCAATGTTCCCCATTTTTTCCATAATTAATTAATTATCCAATTTCAAATTTGGAAATTATTATTAATTTCCTAATTTCTAATTTTTCCTATTTCCTAATTCCTAATTTAGTAACATGAGTGGAATTAATTTAAAAATTAATTATCCACTCATACCTCTTTTCTAGCCTCCACTTCCTCATTTCTAGCCTCCACCTTCCTTTTTCTTTTGTCATAATTGTCATATTTCATGACAATTTTCCTTTTTTTTATTTTGTCATATTTGTGAGTTTATGAAAAATTTCCCTTTCTCCACTTACTAATTTCTAATTGTGCATTCAATTTGTCATAAGTTGTCTTAATTAATGAAAATTTTCCTTTTTCAAATTCGCCAATTGTCATAGTTTATGACAATTTCCCTTTTGCACATCTAATTACTAATTTTAGAATTTGAGCTCTCATCTTCTATAAATTGAGCTCATTTTGTCTTTCTTTGGTTAACCACATCTTTCAAATCTTCTCGTTATCATCCCAAATTTCTTTCATGGATAAGTGCAAAATCATCATGAGAGCTACATCAAATCATTTTGAGAAGCAAGAAAGGACATTGGAGTCCATTTGAGGGAGTTTTTATTATGTTTATTTGCATATATTTTTAATACTCTTTCTCAATTGTTCTAATGAGAGGATAGGATTTTTATTTTTATGCTTTTATAGGTTGTGGTTTCCTTGCATGCAATTTTTTACCTCTTTTTCCTCTCCTTCACCAACCTTGTACAAATTTCTTAACATCTTTCTGCAACTATGGCCAATAATAGTTCTCACTAACTAGAGAAATGGTTTTATCTCACCCAAAATGTCCAACCAGTCTTCCACTATGCTTTTATTTTATTAGATTCTCCCCCATGGAACTCTTTGGAATACACAATTGAATACCTCTAAACAACATATCATTCTGGATTATGAAATCCAACCATTTGGTTCTATCTAGAGTAACAGGTTCTCTACAAGCTTTCCAAGCTTTGCCAAAATCTAGATCTTTAGGATACAAAATCTTGAGTTCCTTGAACCCAACAAGCTCAATTTGCGTCTTTGTAAGAAAAATTAGTCTTCTACTAAGGGCATCTACAACCCTATTAGAATTCCCACTCCTATGTTTCAAAACAAAAGTATAACTTAGCAAAAACTCAACCCATTTCAAATGCCTTCGATTCAACTTTCCTTGACTATGCAAATATTGCAAAGCTTGATGATGAGTAAATAAAACAAACTCTTTTGGAAAAAGATAATTTCTCCACTTCCTCAATGCCTGAACTATAACATAGAAATCCTAATCATAAACATAATATTTTCTCTTGGCATCATTCAACTTCTCAGTAAAATAGGCAACAGGTTTACCTTCCAGACTCAAAACTTCTCCAATAGCATTACCACTATCATCACAGTCTACTTGAAACACCTTGTTAGAATATGGAAGTACTTAACTAGGTTGTTTTGTAACTTTTCTTTTCAACAATTCAAAACTTTTATCTACCCCTATAGTCCACTTAAACTCTTTCCTATCCCCTCTCATTGTTTCAGTCAAGGGCCCACAGATACTACTAAAACTGCAAATAATTTTTTTGTAAAAACTAGCCAAACCATGAAAATATCTTAGCTCAGTAGCACTCCTTGGGTTGGGCCATTCGAGGATAGACTTCACCTTCTCTGGGTCCATTTTTAGACCTTCTACTGGGACTATAAATCCAAGATACACTAATTTGTTTTTCATAAAACCGCACTTCTTCAGACTAATCAACAACTTCTCTTCTCTTAACCTCTCAAAAAACTTACGAATATGCATCATATGTTCTTCCAATGTCTTATTTAAAATCAAAATATCATCTAGGTACACAATAAAAAACTTATCCATAAATTCTTTCAGTACTGCATTCATGAGTTGTACGAATGTGTTCAGTGCATTGGTTAGCCCAAAAGTCACGACTAACCACTCATACAAGCCCTCCTTTGTCTTGAAGGTTGTCTTCCAGTCATCTCCTTCTTTGATCATGATTTGGTGATATCCACTCTTTAGATCTATCTTTGTGAAATACTCAGCTCCACTCAAACAATCCATAATATCATGCATTCTAGGTAAGGGAAATCTGTACTTGATAGTGATCTTATTGATAGCTCAAGAATTTGTACACATCATCCATTCTCCATTTTTCTTTGGTGCTAATACTACTAGTACTAAAAACATGGACTCAAGATCTCTCAGATCAATCGCTTCTGCAATAACTCATGGTCTTGTATGTTCAATTCCCCACTCTCTACTGGAGTCATCCTATGGGTTGCCTTGTTTGGAAAACTGGCCCCTGGGATCAATTCTATTTGATGACTGATCTTTCTCACTGGTGGTAATTCATAAGGTGGATTATCAGAAATAATATCGTGAAACTCCTCCAACAAGTCTGCAACTTCTGCAGGCACATCTTCTACTTCTTTAATCACTTTTGGAATTAGGGAAAAACACATATGCTCATGTTTCATACCTTCCAAGAAATTTATTCCATCAACTAAACATATTCTCTCATTACTACATACCTTTTATCTTGTTTCCTTCAATGGCTTTAGCTTGTGTCAGACTTAATCCTTTGTCAAAGAATAAGTATTAGCATGACCATAATGTATGGCATTTCTTTCAAACTTCCAAGGCCTTCCCAAAAACAAATGACATGCATCCATGGGAATGATATTGCAAAGTACCTCATCTCGGTAACTTCCATTCTTGAACTTCACTAAGCACTGCTCATTGACTAGGACCTGCTGGTCATCTTGCACCTAGGAAATTCTATATGGAAGTGAGTGTTTTTCCATTTTCATCTTCAACTTTGTGACCATTTCTTCTGATACCATATTATCAGTACTTTCACCATCAATAATCACATCACAACACTTATCCTCACACTTTCATCTAGTGCAAAATAGGTTCTTCCTCTAATCTGAGCTGTTCTCTTCATTTATCAGGATCCTCTTGAAAACTAGGGTTTCTCCTCTCTCAGCATCATCTAAGTGTTTTGACTGAGCTTCTTCATTTGTATGTGCAACTTGTGCATGACCTTCATTCCTCCTATTTGTCCTTCCTTGATGTTGTGGGCATTCATAGGCTCGATGTCCTTCTCCTCAATCGAAACATGTCCCACGAAAAATCCCCTCTTCTTGGTCCTTGCCCTCTTCTTCTTCATCTTTGATCCCTATTATTTTGATCACGGAAATGATTGTAATTATTTCCCCTCTGATTTTGACTGCTACTTGACTCATCATTCTTTTTCTCATCTTCATTTCGGCCTCCATAAGACCTGTTGGAATAGTCCCAAAAGATAACTTAGAGAGGGGTGAATTAGTTATCAACAAGTTTAATTGTTTTCTCCAATTAATTACAGAATATCATTAAGCATATACACATTTAAGTTAACACAAATTAGAACACCACAATTTTGGTTATGGGGAAACCAAACTAGGTAAAAAACCTGGTGGGAATTAGCACCCACAAAGAACTATACTTGAGTATAGTAATCCCTATTAGAAGATCTTACAACCCTGTTAGGAGTTTATCTTTACAATGCAATAAGTACAGAGACTTGGTTAAGGGTCAGACTCTGTTAGGAGTCTTTTACAAATAACCCTGTTAGGGGTGAGGACTCACTGTCCAAAAGCTCATTGCTAATATGATGAAGGCTGCAACCTTTAGTAAAATAGATATACACTATATTTGACAATGAACTGTTTGAGTAGACCCGCTGTCTTGATCAGTTCCACTAAATTGTATACACTTTCTACTTCTTCATATAGATCTTTAATTGATGAATGAAATGGATTTACTGTCTCAAAACAATCAGAATTTTGTTTTGTCCTTTTTATATTTCTTTTCTTATTATTCATGCTTGGTGATCTTCAAATGAACTACTATAAGTATCTTCTCCAAAAGATATGATCTTTGTCAGTTTTAGGAATCCCTTCAATTCTTCTCTTGTTAGCCAAACCAAGCACGCAACATAATTAGAACCACGCAAATCAAAATTAATAGACGCATCACTTCACATAGTCAGCTCCACCAAAATTATCCAAATGTCATGTTTCAGATGAAACATGATTAGAACCTTTTGTTAATTTTCTTGGACTCTTAACTAAACATAAATCTGAACATGCATATCCCATAGATAGATGCAACTGAAGAATCAATAAAATTATTGTCGGCTTTCTAAATACAATATTCTGAAACTGTCTGATAAACAGAGTAACATAACTCAATTGTTACTGAACATCTAAATTTGCATGTATGTACATGGTATAGTAAGTATCTCTGAAACATAAAAACAACTGCACATGGCTTCCACATATCCATATTGAAAAGTGAATACGGTTCACTGCTGTATGCTATATTTTGTCATCAATGAAAAACATATAGTCAACTATTGCATAAAGGAAAATCTCCAATAATCTCCCCCTTTGACATTGATGGCAACATATCATTAAAAACACCATCAATCCAAAAGTGTCTTCTTTCTTTCTACAATCTTCTCAATATCCTCATCAAAGGTTCCTCTTCATTGTTGTAGCTCCTCTGACTATGTTTTTATTTTCATGACTATATACTCCCCAAAAGTATATGCTCCCCCTTACTATATAATCCCCCTTTGACATCAATGGAAAAGGATGCCAAATACAAATAAGCACCGATACTACTCCAGAAGTAGAGTAGTCAACCACTCATCAGTCACAAAGGACTGATGCATTTATTGTGAGTTCTAATCAGACACAGGAAAGGGAATTACTCCTAGATTCTTCCTGAGATACTCAAAAGTATCTTTTGATAATGGTTTTGTGAATATGTCTACCAACTTATCTTTGGTGCTCACATAATCCAACTTCACTTCTCCTTCTGCAACTTTTTCTCTTAGAAAGTGATATTTTATTTCTATGTTTTTTGTCTTTGTGTGCATCATAGGGTTCTTAGACATATTAATAGTGCTAGTGTATTCACAATGGATGACAATGGGATAATCAATCTGAATTCCAAAGTCTTTAATCATTCGTTTGATCCAAACCATTGTTGAACTATTCGATGCAGCTACTACATACTCAGCTTCTGCTGTTGATTGAGAAATATAGTTTTTTTTCTTACTTGTCCAAGTAACCAACCTGTCTCCAAGAAATATTGCTCTTCCTGAGGTACTCTTTCTATCATCAATGCAACCTACCTAATCTGCATTTGTGTACACATGAAGTTATACATTTTTTGAGTTAGGATACCATAAACCATAGTCTATAGTTCTCTTTAAATATCTGAATATTCTTTTTATTGCCATTAGGTGATTCTATTTAGGTTCAGATACAAATCTACCAACAATGCCAACTGCATTAGATATGTCTGGTCTATATTGAGTGAGATATATGAGTTTTCCAATCATGGATTTGTAAAGTGTTTTGTCAAATTCTATGGAGTCATCAATTTTAGAAAGCTTGCTTCCTGTTATCATAGGAGTGATTACTGGCTTGCAATCTTCCATCTTGAATGTATTCAATACCTCTTTTACATATTTAGACTGATTTATGAATATACCTCTGTATGTCTACTTTACATTTAATCCCAAAAAGTATTTTATAGGTCCAATCATGCTCATTTCAAATTCACTCTACATTTCTTTTGTAAATTCTGCACTAAGCTTGTCATTACCTCCAAAAATAATGTCATCAACAAAGATAGCAACAAGTAGTAAACCTTTAGGTGTCTCTCTGATGAATAGGTTGCAATCTAATGCTCCCTTTTTGAATCCAATCTTTGTTAAGTAGCTATCAAGTCTCTCATACAATGCTCTTGGGGCCTGTTTAATTCCATAGAGGGCTTTCTTTGGTTTGCATACCATGTCTGGTTTGTCTGAAATTTTGAATCCTTCAGGCTTCTCTATGTAGACTTCTTCCTTCAAGTCACCCTTTAGGAAAGCTGACTTGACATGCATCTAATATACTTTGAAGTTCTTGAATGTTGCATAGGCTAGAAATAAATTTATAGCTTCCAGTCTGCTCATAGGGGCAAATGTATCAGAATAGTCAATTCCTTCTCTTTTTGCATATCCTTTACATACCAATTTTTCTTTATTTCTTATCACTCTACCATCTTCATTCATTTTTTTTTCTGAATATCCACTTAGTTCCAATCACATTCTTATCACAAGGTCTAGGGATCAATTCCCATGTGTCATTCTTCATTATTTGATCTAATTCTTCTTGCATTGCACCTTTCCAATCTGAATCATTACATGTATCTTCAACACTTAAGGGTTGAATCTGTGAAAGTAAACATACCTCTTCATCAATGGTTGAACCTTTTGCTCCAGATCTTGTCAAAACTTTACTGCACTGATCTCCAATGATATCTTCTTTAGAGTGGTATTTAGATGTGTATTTTGAGATTTTAGGTGTGACACTCTCATCTATAATCTGTGATTCTTCTTGACTTGGTTCAGGGTTATTGCATGATACATCAATACAGTCAAACATTTCTTCAATAACTATATCTTTATTGATTGGTCTAGGTTCATCTTCAATCATAGGTGCATATTCATAATATCTCTCTTGAGTCATGAACTTCTCTTCAATCTTCTCATGTGCACTCTCAATGATTTTCTTCAACCATAAATTGAAACATATGTAAGATTTTCTCTTAGTAGACTAACCAAGAAAAATACCTTCATCACTTCTAGCATCAAATTTGCCAACACCATCATCTCTCTTGATGTAGCACTTGCTTCCAAATATTTTGAAGTATTTTAATCTAGGTACATTACCAAACCAAAGTACATAAGGTGTTTTGTCTGTGCCTGGTCTTAGTTGAATTATGTTGATAGTATAGACTGCTGTATTGACTGCATCTCTCTAATAGGCATGCACAACTTTCCCTTCAATCATGATAGTGCATGCTGTGTCAAGTATTATCATGTTCCTCCTTTCTGCAATTCCATTTTGTTGATGGGTTTTGGGTGCACTTAGTTGTCTTTTGATGCCATGTTCTTCACAGTACTCAAGAAACTTGTTAGAGGTGAATTCTCCTCCTCTATCAGATCTCAGACACTTTATCTTTAATCTAGACTCATTTTCAACTTTAGCTTTGAATATTTTGAACTTCTCAAAAACTTCAGATTTGTCTTTTAAGAACACAACCCACATCATCCTGGAGAAATCATCAAAAAACAAAATGAAATACCTTTCACCATAGTATGATCTTGTTTGAGTAGGTCCACATAAGTCTGTATGTATTAGATCTAGTTTGTTCTCTGCAGAGTTCTATTTGCTTCTGAATGAGGTCCTCACATGCTTTCCCATCACACATTCCTTGTACATAGTATCAACTAGCCTTGCAATACTAGGAAGGTCTCTTACTGCCTTTACATTACTTATCTTCACTATGTTGTCAAAATTGATATGACAAAGTATTTTGTGCCAAATCCAACTGTCATCCACTTTTGCAATGAAACAACTTACTTCAGAGTTTAGCTGAAAAACATTACCTTTCATTTTTTAGCGTGATTCAATCATGTCTCCTTCTTTGTTGTTGATAATACATCTATTTTTTTTGAATTCTAACTAATATCCTTTATCTAGCAATTGTCCAACACTTAGTAAGTTATGATGCATGCCATCAACATACAGAACATCATCTGTCTTGTTCTTTCCATCCAAGGTGATAGATCCTCTACCTATGATAGGTTTGGGAGTGTTATCTACAAATATAACCATGCCACATTTGTACTTATCTAGATGTAAAAAACTATCTTTGTCATCTGTCATGTGATGTGAACACCCATTGTCTATGATTTAGTCTTTTCTAATGTCATCTTGTGAAACTAAAGCCAATTCTTGTGCTTTCTTTTCATATTCAATTTCTATTTTATCAACCATTTTTTCATTATCTTTAATTGCAACAAATCCAATTTCATCTTCTCCTAAATCATCATCAGTTACACCATCTTCAACATGATAGCATTCCTTAGTATATTTGGGTTTGTAATTTGATCTGTACTTCTTGACTCTTGTAGGAAACTTGGATGCAAAGTGACCAACTTTGTTGCATGAAAAAAATTTGAATGGTAGTTGTCCTTCATATTTTCCTTTGCCTTTCCTTTCTTTCTTAGCAATCATAGAAATTATTTCTTCTAGTTCTGTATCAACTTCTTCTTTCTCATTATTACTAGAGATGTTCAATGATTTCTTTCCATGGATTGAGGCTTTGAAAGATGTTTCCATTTTAGGTTCTGTCTTCAATCTTGATATCTCAAATGCTGATATTTTGCTAATCAAAGTTTCTCTTTTGAATTTCTTTGAGAATTGCATGGTTTCATCCAAGATTTTTATCTTGCTTTCATAATTTTTTGTCAATGTGGTCATTAATTTATCCATTATATCATCCTCTGAAATTTCTCCACCATTGTTCCTGATTCCTGAGACTGCTTCATTAATCCTCTGATTGTAAGCTCTGATGTTTTCTTTAGGTAGCATCTCTAAATCATTGTATCTTTTCTTCCATGTCTTTCTACGTGCATTCTTGGCTTGGATGTCTCCTTCAAACATGTCTTCTAGGTATTTCCAAATTGAATATGCTTTGTCTACCTTCTTGATCTTAGAAAATTTACTGTCAGATATGGCACTGATTAGGGATTCTTTGGCAATTGCATTTTGAGTGAATACTTCCTTTATTTATTTATTAGTAGAATCTTCTTCTACAAGGTCCTTCAAGGTAGGAACATAAATTTCATGAGTAGAAATCTCATAGATCTCAAAACCAACGCACTGAAGATGTGTTATCATTTTTTCTTTCAGTCAAGATAATTCTCTCCATCAAACTTAGGACTCTCTTTCCTAAAGTATAACATATGATCTACCTTAAGCTATTAGGCTTTCTCTCCAAGGCACTTGGCTCAAATACAAATTGTTGGAATAGTCCCAAGGGATAACTGAGAGGGGGGGGGGGGGGGAATCNGGGGGGGGGGGGGTGAATCAGTTATCATCAAGTTTAATTATTTTCTCTAATTAATTACAAAATATCATTAAGCATATACATATTTAAGATAACATAAAATAGAACACCACAATTTTAGTTACGGGGAAACCAAAGTAGGTAAAAACCCTGGTGGGAATTAGCACCCACAAAGAACTATACTTGAGTATAATAATTCTTGTTAGAAGATCTTTGATGTAGCACTAGTTTTTCTTCTTCTAAGACCTCTTCTAGGTTTTCCTAGGTCACTCTAAGACCTACTAGGGTTCTTTCACTAACCCTAGGCTCCTTAGGTATCTTATCATAATATCCTACCTCCTTCAACTAGTGAACACCATGTTGTAGAACAAAACACTTCAAAAATTTCTCCTAGACCCCAAATGGTCTTTCTTACATCTTTGGCCTAAAAGGCTCCAATTGATCCAAATTGATCAATTCTCAATCCATAGAGAGAATCAGGGTATCCAAGGTGTTAATATGACCCTTTACAACACCCATAAGCACACTTTGCATCAAGACTCCAATCGAGTTCCAAGAACCCACACAATTGCTTACCAAATAGGGCTACAAGCAATTAACCCTATTTAGTCATTTTTTATGCATTATCATGTAAAAAGTCTTAACAAATGCCCAAATAGGTTTAGTATCTAGACACCCTTTACTGAGACACTAGATATTTTCTAGGTCTAGGGCTCTCAAGCTACCAGTACAACTCTGCCTACAATCAAGGCTAGAAATCAGGGTTTTGAGGGTTTCAAAACCAGTCTGATAGGAAATCCTTCCTTGCTATCCAAGAGCCTCACCAAGTATTCCCACTCACTTTGGGGATCACACAACACTCCACCCTAACCCTCTTCAAGCTTTTATTGAAGATATGAATGCTTTCAATCCACCAAAATAGCTCTGCAACTACTGGTGCCCCCTAGCCATGCCACACTGGCTCGCCTAGGGCATCACCTTAAAATTTTTTTCCATCACTTCCTAGGCACCTCCTAAACTATACACAATGTACATGGAGTCTAATATCATAATCTAAAGACATGTGCCAACACCATGGTGGAAAATGGAGTTAAGACCCCATTTGTTCACAATGCCAAGTTCAGAACAACGACAATGCTAAAAACAAAATAATTTAAACAAACAACTAAAAATACTGAATCAAAAAAAATACCACCATAAAAATTCTTCTAATAACCTACATTACAAAAAACAATGATCACAAAATTATATTCAATCCATTAAACTATCAGATCACCTCAAAACACCTTAACAATCACTATTATTCACAAAATACAGTCTGTACACAAAATTTATCCAACTTGCCAACCGTTCACACATTTTGAGGATGGTCATATATAGTTGACACAAACACTAATTCATCAGTTTTAGACAATTATCTAACCAATTCCACTGAAGATACAATCTTGTCATAAAAGTTGTCAATGTTGTCAATGACAAAATTGACAACTTTTTGCAACTTTTGAGTTTGGTCTCCAAACATGGTCTAACTATGCCCAAACTTGTCCAATCCATAAAATATGATGAAATGACATAAAATAGGACCTCTAGTTCCTTTCTTGGCTCATTTGGCCACAAAATGCCAAAAATACCTAATTGGACCAAAATGGACCTAAAGGTCACTAAGGAGCTAATAAGACATCCTCCTACAAACACTTCATACACTAGGACTCTTGGTACCTTTATTCATCTAGTGGTCTGGCTAGAACCACTACAAGCCAAAACAAAGAAGAAGAAAAACCTAGGTTACATTTTAACAACTAGCCTACCTAGGTGCTCCTACACCATACTCCCCTAAAAGGAAAAGTTATCTCACTCCTATGGACAAAAGATCCTCTAAAATTCCCACCTTCTTGAAGTCCACCTCTGCAATCCATGAAGCCTTTGAATCTGGTCTATCCTTCCACTGAATCAAATTCTCCATGTAGACTTTGTGTCTAGTAGTCTTCTTAACCTGAGAGTCTAGAACTTTGTCAGCCACCATCTAAAACTTGGGAGGTAAGACAACAACCTCTACATCATCACTGACCCCTTGACTATTTGGAATGATCTCATCCATCTACCATTTAAACTGTATTAAGTCTTGGACATTAAAGACTGGAGATATGCTCAAATATGATGGTAAGTCCACCTTATATGCATTATCTCCATATTTTTCCAGGATCTTGTAAGGTCCCACCCTTTTCATCTGAAGCTTGGTAGGGAAACCCTTTTGTAGCCTTGATTTGTTCAAGTGGAACATGACATAGTTACCTACTTCAAACTAAACATCCCTCCTCTTCTCATCAACTTTGGCTTTCAGCTTATGTTGACTATCTTGGATCTATTTCTTCACTTGTTCTTGTATCTCTTTCATGGTAGAGGTGAAGTCCTCTGCATGGCCAATTCTGTATTCCATTCCACCAAGATCTCTGAGCTCACAAACACCCCTAGGGTGCATGCCATAAACAACCTCAAATGGGCTCTTTCCTATCAATCTATTCTTGCTATCATTGCAAGCATATTCTGCTTGGGGAATGACCACATCCCAAGTCTTCCGATACTCCTTAGTTAGCCACCTTAATAGGTTACCAAAAACCCTATTTACCACCTCAGTTTGGCCATCAGTCTGAGGGTGATAAGCTGAGCCAAAAGATAGGTTAGTACCTAATCTTGTCCACAAGGTTTGCCAAAAATGGCTCATAAATTTTACAATCCTAGAAGAGACTATTCTCAAAGGGAGACCATGGATCTTCACAACCTCCTTGAAACAAATAAGCAATGTGACTAGCATCATTAGTACTTTTACATGGGATGAAATGCCCCATTTTGCTAAATCTATCAACCACTACATAAATGCTATCATACCCCTGTTTAGTCTTGGGTAAGCCCACAATAAAATCCATACTCACAAACTCCCATGGCCTGTTGGGGACCAGTAGAGGCTGATACAACCCTACATTACTCATTCCTCCTTTAGCCTTCATACAAACAATACACTGTGCCACATACTTGGTGATATCTTTCACCAACTTTGGCCAATGGTAGAACCTTTGGACCAATTTCAAGGTCTTTTCCTTACCAAAATGACCACTGAGAGAACCATTATGTTTCTCTTGGATGAGGTTCATCCTCATTGACCCTTTGGGTACACACAACTGATTTCCCTTGAACAACAATCCATTCTGTAAAGTAAAATCAGAGAACTTGCTATGAAAATGACTCTCAAAATCAACACATACCTTATAGGCCTCACCAAAATCCTCATCTGATTTGTATAGGTCTTTGAAAATTTCAATCCCAATGCTATTCAAGTGAACTTCTTGCACTGTTAAAAACCTCCTACTTAAGGTATATGCCACCTTATTAAGTTGACCCTTCTTTTGCTTGATAGTAAAAGTGAATGCCTGCAAGTACTCGATCCACTTCAAATGTGTGTTGCTCAATTTTTCTTGGGTGTTAATGTAACTAAGATCCTGGTTGTCAGTGAATACCACAAACTCTTTGGGAAAAATATAGTGTCTCCATTTTCTCAAGGGTTGAACTAGTGCATATAGTTCCAAATCATAAGAAGAGTATTTGTTCTTAGCCTCATTCAATTTCTCACTAAAGAAGGAAATAGGCCTACCTTCTTAACTCAATACCCCTCCCACTGCTAATCCACTAGCATCACACTCAATGGTAAAAAAATTCTCAAAGCTTGGAAATTGTAGGATTGGTTGAGTAGCCACTTGTTTCTTCAACAACTCAAATGCTTTCCCTGCTCCTACTGTCCATCTAAACTTAGTTTTGACCCCACCCTTTATAGTATCCATTAGAGGTGCACATATCCCACTGAAATTCATAATAAACTTTTTATAAAATTGGGAAAGGCCATGGAAACTCCTTACCTCTGTGGCTATGGTAGGTGGAGGCCAGTTTAGGATGGAAACAACTTTGTCTTTGTCCATCTTCAAAGACCCCTTGGACACTATAAATCCCGAGTAAACTAGTTTTTGTTTAAAGAACTCACACTTTTCAAGGTTAATGGCCAAATTCTCTTCATGTAACCTCTTCAATATTGCATCTACATGTCTGATATGGTCCTCTCTTGTCTTACTAAATATTAGTGTATCATCAAGATATACCACCACAAACTTCCCTGTGAAGTCCTTGAGAACCTCATTCATGAGCCTCATGAATGTGCTTGGAGCATTAGAGAGGCCAAATGGCATAAAAATCCATTCATATAACCCATCTGTGGTCTTGAATTCCATTTTCCATTCATCACCTTCCTTCACCTTGATTTTGTGATAACCACTCTTCAAATCTAGCTTTGTAAAGTACATTGCCTGACCTAGGAAATCCATAAGATCCTCTATTCTTGGGATTGGGAATCTATACCTTATTGTAATCCTATTTATAGCCCTTGATTCTATGCATAATCTCCACTTTCCTCCCTTCTTAGATGCTAAAACAAGCGAGACTAAACAAGGGCTAATGCTCTTCTTGATCAAGCCTTGATCCAAGAGCTCTTGTACTTGTCTTGCTACCTCCAAGTTTTGATCTGGAGTCAACTTGTATGCTACTTTTTTGGGGAAGGATGCCCCTAGAAAAAATTCTATCTAATTACTTATAACCCTCTTAGGTGGTAGGGTTGCAGGAGTGCCATCACTCACTATGTCCTTGTATTTCTCAAGCAATTCTTCCACCTCCATTGGTAATGGTTCCTTTATTGATTCTTCTACCTCCTTGGGCTTTAGCACAATGGCATAAACCTCACTTTCATTCCCTTTGATTCCTTTCACAAACTTATTTCCATTGCATAACATAATACTGGGATTTTTGGTTTGTGGCTCTTCATCCTCTAGTAATGACTAAATTTTGAAGGTCTTCCCCCCTTTCTTGAAAGTGATGGAGTTCTCTTTCCCATAATACACTACCCCTTGATCAAATTTCCAAGGCCTTCCAAGAAGAAAATGGAAAGCATCCATTGGTAGGATGTCACAAAGCAATCTATCTTTATACCCTGCTATTGAGAACTCTACCCATGATTGCTCATTGACTAGCAAAATTTGGCCTTTGTTGAGCCATGTCACCTTATAGGGGTTGACATGGGGTATCTTGGTTAGCTTAAGCTTCACCATTGCCTCCTTTGAGATGATGTTATCTATGGATCCAGAGTCCACAATCACCTTACACACCTTACCAAGGATCTTGCATCTAATTCTAAACAGTGCCCTCATATATTTGGGCTCATCCTTGATTGGTTTCCTTATTAAGACCCTTCTGAACATTAGGTTCTCACCCATCTCTGAGTCTAGATGGTCTACTTCAAGGGTTTTGACAATTGAAGTGTCCTCATGTGCATATGCTATCCTCTTATCACTATTTGATGTAGAAGATTTGTCTGAACATCTATAAGCTGGATGGCCTAGCTGTCCACAATAATAACATTTCATGGTTGAAAAATAAGAACTACTCCTACCTCATCTTCCTCTGTTAAGACCACCATGATTATCTCTGCCTCTATTATAGCCTCCTCTTGAACTATTCCCAGTCTGCTGCTCTATCAACTTATTCTCTCCTTGTGACCTTTTCTCACTACCCCTACCTTGGTAGCCTCCTCTTTGACCCCTTTGGTCTCTCTCTCTGCCTCTATTATTATTGTTGTTCTTGAAGGTAGAATCCCCTTTCTTCTTATTCTTTTCTTCCACCTTTATAGCTAATTGATGACACTTTTGGATAGTGGTAGGTGTCCATAGGATAATCTCCTCTTGGATGTTCAACTTCAATCCACCGAAGTACCTAGCCACTTTGATTGGCTCTTCTTCCTAAAATTTAGACCTTAAACACAATCTCTGAAACTCCTCAGTATATGAGGCCACATCTAGGTCTTTTTGTTTCAAGTTTTGACTCTTCCTGGGAAGTTGTATTTCATAGTCCTCTTGAAGATAACTCTCCTTCAACTTGGTTACCATAGCATTCCAATTTTCTATTGGTTTCTTTCCCATGCTTACCTTCTCATCCTGGAGGTATTTCCACCAAGTAAAAGCTAACCCTCTGAGTCTAGACTTGGCCACTTTAACCTTTTGGGCTTCACTTATCCGCTCACACTCAAAGTGATTCTCCATTGCTTCAATCCAGTCCATGACTGTCTCAATATCCATCTTTCCTCAAAATAAAGGTATCCCTTCCAAATCTTTTCCAATTAATGCCTTTATGGCCTTCAAGAAAGGTTTCTCATTCAATACTGGATCTGGTTCAAGGATGAAGTCTTCCTCTTCACTCTTCTTCTTACCCCTACTCTTGGATTCTACTTCATAGTCTTTCTTCCTAGTAGCATCTACTAGTTCTTCCATCTTTACTCTCATTGCTTCCAAGGTATCCTCAAGGAGTCTATTTTTCTCCTTTTTCTCTTCCATGTCCTTGGCTAGTTCTACATTTGTCACCATATTTGTAGAACCACAAGATTCCACTTCTGACATAAACCAATCTCCCCAAGTTTCTCAATTTTCTCTGATACCACTCTGATGTAGCACTAGTTTTGCTTCTTCTTAGACCTCTTCTAGGGTCTCCTAGGTCACTCTAAGACCTAATAGGGTTCTTTCACTAACCCTAGGATCCTTATATATCTTATCACAATATCCTGCCTTCTTCAACTAGTGAACACATGTTGTAGAGAAAAACACTTCAAAACTTTCTCCTATACCCCGGATGGTCTTTCTTGCATCTTTGGCCTAAAAGGCTCCAGTTGATCCAAATTGATCAATGCTCAATCCACATAGAGAATTAGGGTATCCAAGGTGTTTATAGGACCATTTACAACACCTAAAAGCACACTTTTCATCAAGACTCCAATCGAGTTCCAAGAACCCACACAATTGCTTACCAAATAGGGCTACAAGCAATTAGCCCTATTTAGTCACTTTTTTTGCATTATCATGTAAAAAGTATTAAATAGTTCCCAAATAGGTTTACATTCTAGACACCCTTTAGTGAGACACTAAATATTTTCTAGGTCTAGGGCTCTCAAGATATCCATATAGCTCTGCCTACAATCAAGGCTAGAAATCAGGGTTTTGAGGGTTTCAAAACCAGTCTGATAGGAACTCCTTCCTTGCTATCCAAGAAGCCTCACCAAGTCTTCCCAATAACTTTGGGGATAAAAAAAAACTCCACGCTAACCCTCTGCAATCTTTATTGAAGCTATGAATGCTTTCAATCCACCAAAATGGCTCTGCAACTACCGGTGACCCCTAGCCACGCCACACTGGCTTGCCTTGGGCATCACCTTAAAAATTTCTATCATCACTTCCTGGGCCCCTCCTACACTATACACAATGTACATGGAGTCTAATCTCATAATACAAAGACCCATGCCAATTCCGAGGTGGAAAATGGAGTTAAGAACCCATTTGTTCACAATGCCAAGTTCAGAACATCGACAGTGCTGAAAACAAAATAATTTAAACAAACAACTAAAAATACTGAATCAAACAAATTACCACAAAAAAATTCTTCTAAAAACCTACATTACAAAAAAAATGATCACAGAATTGGATTCAATCCATTAAACTATCAGATCACCTCAAAACACCTTAACAGTCATTGTTATTCACAAAATACAGTCCATACACAAAATTTCTCCAACTTGCCAATCCTTCACACATCTCAAGGAAGGCCATATAAAGTTGACCCAAACACTAATTCATCGGTTTTAGAAAGTTATCTAACCAATTCCACCGAAGATGCAATCTTGTCACAAAAGTTATCAATGTTGTCAATGACAACAATGACAACTTTTTGCAACTTTTGAGTTTGGTCTCCAAACCTGGTCTAACTATGCCCAAACTTGTCCAATACGTCAAATATGATGAAATGATATAAAATAGGACCTCTAGTCCCTTTCTTGGCTCATTTGGCCAAAAAATTCCAAAAACACCTAATTGGACCTAAATGGGCCTAAAGGTCACTAAGGACCTAATAAGATACATCCTCCTACAAACACTTCATACACTAGGAATCTTGGTCCCTTTATTCATCTAGTGGTATGGCTAGAACCACTACAAGAAAAAACAAAGAAGGAGCAAACCATAGGTCACATTTTAACAACTCACCTACCTAGGTGCTCCTACACCAATATTACAACCCTGCTAGGAGTTGATCTTTACAATGCAATAAGTACAGAGACCTGGTTAAGGGTCAGACCCTGTTAGGAGTCTTTTACAAATAACCCTGTTAGGGGTGAGGAATCATTGTCCAAAAGCTCACTGCTAATATGAAGGCTACAGCCGATAGTAAAATAGATATACACTATATCTGACAATGAATTGTTTTATTAGACCCACTATCTTGATCAGTTCCAATGAATTGTATAGAATTTCTACTTCTTCACATAGATCTTTAAATGATGAATGAAATGGATTTACTATCCCAATACAATCAACATTCTATTCTATCCTTTTTCTGTGTCTTTTCTATCATTCACGCTTGGTGATCTTCAAAGGAACCACTATAAGTATCTTCTCCAAAAGATATGATCTTTGTCAGTTTTAGGAATCCCTTCAATGCTTCTCTTGTCAGCCAAACCAAGAATGCAACATAATTAGAAGCGCAAAAATCAAAATGAATAGATGCATCACTTCACATAGTTGGCTCCACCAAAATTATCCAAACGTCATGCTTCAGATGAAACATGATTAAAGCCTTTAGTTAATTGTCTTAGACTCATAACTAAACATAAAGCTGAACACGCATATCCCATAGATAGACGCAACTAAAGAATCAATATAATTACTATCGGATTTCTAAAAACAATCTTCTAAAATTGTGTCTGGTAAACAGAGTAACATAGCTCAACTATTACTGAACATCTAAATCTGCGTGTATTTACATGGTATAGTAGCCATGTCTGAAACATAAAAACAACCGCGCAAGGCTTCCACATATGCATACTGAAAAGTGAATACATTTCACTACTATATGCTATATGTTGTCATCAATGACAAATATATAGTCAACTATTTTCATAAAGGCAAATCTCCAACAAGACCGTCCACCGGATCTTTCACCATGACCTCTTCCACCTTGCTTTCTTTAAAACTTCTTGTTCAAATTTTCTTCCACTCTTAGGCAAAAATGGTATGCCTCTTCAATATAGGTCATTCTAACCAGACTCAAGTCATCCTAAATACTTGGCTAGAATCCATAAACATAACGAAATTTTTTTTCCTTCTCAGGTTCTGCATGACCTATCTAATGAGGACTCGGTAGAAATATTTTGTATACTCCTGCATAGATTTTCCCACTTGCTTCAACCCTTACATTTTTCTCAATAGATCTAGCTCATAATCAATGGGAATGAATTGTCTCTTCAATTTCTCCATCATTCGGTCTAATCTTGTGATTTTCTTCTTTCCTCTTCTATTCCTCTCCAACTGAATCTCTTGCCACCAAATTTTTGCATGGCCCTTCAGTTTGGCCTTCACAAATTTGACCTAATCTGGGTCTTCAACATCTTCATACTCAAATTATAATTCTAGATCATTGATCCATTCGATCATCTCCTCTGGGTTAAGATTTATCAAAAACATGGGAACTTTAATCTTAGGTCTCTTTCTAATCTTGGAAATGGCTCTCAAAAACCTATCATGTTTAGGATCTCTAGGCACTTCTGGTGCTTCTTGGTCACATTGTCCTTCTTCTTCAGATTCCTCATCACTATCATCTCTAACCACAATATTCATTCATCTATGCAACTCCTCTTGTAATTATTTCACTTGCATCTGGAGGACTCTAAAGCCCTCTTCTGTCAAACCTCCAACACTTCTTCCACGGTTCCTTTGTGGAGGAATTTTTGCTCTTTATCACACGAACCCACAACCAGAGTCCTGGTGCAAACTGCTTCATAGTCGGTGATCTTTCTACTCACTCAGGAACTTCTTCTCTGATACCAATTGATGAAGGGTCATCCCCTTATTAAAACAAAAACACAACAAAAGTGAGAATAACAAGATTTTCAAAGATAGGAATGAGCTTTCTATTATCCACCATGAAATGAAATTACAATATTATGAAATATAACATCCACCTTTGGAAATGAAACATGCACAACCATATGGTAATTTTATTTCAATAATCTACAATCCAGAGCCACCGTCTACATAACCCATAACTTCCCTAGACAACCCTAGGGGCCTTAAATATATATGAAATTTTAACCACCCAAGAAGACTCTAGAAATTAAACCCTAAAGTTTGAGGGTGACCATCCCTAATATATTAGTATTCATTTTTATTACATAAGAGTATTCCCAAACAACTTTGGAACTCAAAAATAAATTTAGAAGAAAATTTAACATTCTCAAGTTCAAGTAGTGCAACTTCTGGAGACCATAACTCATCAACCATTGACCCGATGGGCCGTCGTAACCCCATTTTAAATATTCCACAAAGTTCTCTACAATGCCTGATTCTTCACCCCATTTGGAGCCTCTAAAGCCTTCAAAACTGACTTTGAATTTTATGTGCCCTACTGCCAATACCAAAAATATCAAATATCTACAAAACTAGACTTGATCTGGCAATGAAAATTTACTGGTAGGCTGATACAATAAAATTGAATCTCTTTGGGAAGAAAATAGAACATTCTGTGTCAAACAAAAAACTTACTAAAAATAGTAACTTTCAAGAAATAGTAACTCTGCACAAAATAACGCTTATTGAAAAGAATCCAGAAAATATTTTCTGGTGATGAGAGATTTCTCTTACACCTAGGATGCTCTTGCATCAGACACCCAAGGTAATTTGAGAAGTGACCTTGTCACGTCTCAGGTGGTCAAAGGAAAACCAAGACAGTTAACCTCCTTCCTTGATAGCCATGATGAATCTTCTATAGGTCATCCTTTTCATTTGACCAAATATTCTTCATATGTCTTGTTCTTAGTGCTTCTGGAAACATGACTGTCCAAAATATCTTCAATCTCCTCTATAAAAAAAGTAGTTGCTTGAATATTCCACTGTGCTTGTGTGATATGATCCTCAACACCTCCCTCATGATATTATATCAAATCTGAAATGTTAAAAAATGGTGAAATATTGAGTTCATTGGACAACTCTACTTCATAAGCATTTTCTGAATCATGCTTCTTTTGTATTTTGCATGGTCCAAACTTCTTCATCTTCAACTTATTATATGTTCCTACTAGAAATCTCTCCTTTCTCAAATGAACCATGACTTCATCTCCCACCTTGAATTCCTTATACCTCCTTTTCTTGTCTACCTTAGCCTTGTACTCTGTATTCATTTTATTAATTTATGTCGCCTCACCTCCTTATACAAATTCTTCAAGTGTTCTACAAATTCTTTAGCTTCAGCGCTACTTGTCTCTTCTTTGTCCAATTTTCTTAACTATGATGTATTTCTGGGAATACTTCAATATACTATCTAGAATGGTGATTTACCAGTGATCCTATTGACAAAATTATTATATGCAAATTCTGCATGTGGTAAAACCAAATCCCATAGCTTTGGTTTATCTCCAACCAAGCATCTTAACAGGTTTCCCAAACTCCTATTCACAACTTCTATCTATCCATCAGTCTATGGATGGTGTGCTGAGCTGAACTTCAAAATTGTTTTCAACTTTTTCCACAAGGTTCTCCAAAAGTACCCAACAAACTTGGTGTCCCGATTTGAAACTATGCTCTTTGGTAATCCATGTAGTCTTACCACCTCCCTGAAATACAATTATGCTACATTAACATCATCATTAGTATACTTGCAAGGAATGAAATGTGCCATTTTCAAAAACCTATCACCCACTACAAATATGGAATCATGTCCTCTTTTAGTTCTTGGTACACCAAGAACAAATTCCATACTAATATCCTCCAATGCTTCTCTGGTATAGGTAATGGCCGATACAACCCTGTAATCTACTTCTCTCCTTTTTCCATCTGACATACCCTGTAGCATTGTACAAATTATTTAACATCTTGCTGCAACTGTGGCCAATAATAGTTCAAACTAACTAGAGAAATGGTTTTATCTTTCCCAAAATGTCCAACCATTCCTCCACTATGCTTTTCTTTGATTAGAGTCTCCCTCATGCAACTCTTTGGAATGCACAACTGACTACCTTTGAACAACATATCATTTATGATTATGAAATCCAACCATTTGGTTCTATCTAGAGTAACAGGTTCTCTACAAGCTTTTCAAGCTTCACAAAAATTTGGATCTTCAGGATACAAAGTTTTGAGTTCCTTGAACCCAACAACCTCAATCTGCATCTCTGTAAGCAAAATCAGGCTTCTTCTAAGGGCATCTACAAAACTATTAGACTTCCCACTCCTGTATTTAAAAATAAAAGTGTAACTCTGCAAAAACTCAACCCATTTCAAATGCCTCTAATTCAACTTTCCTTGACTATTCAAATATTGCAAATATTGATGATCAGTAAATAAAACAAACTATTTTGGCAAAATATAATGTCTCCACTTCCTCAATGCTTGAACTATAGCATCTAAATCCTGATCATAAACATAATATTTTCTCTTGGCATCATTCAACTTCTCACTAAAATAGGCAATGGGTTTACCTTCCTAACTCAAAACTTCTCCAATAGCATTACCACTAGCATCACAGTCTACTTGAAACACCTTGTTAAAATCTAGAAGTGCTAAAACAATTTGTTCTATAAATTTTCTTTTAAACAATTCAAAACTCTTATCTGCCCCTATAGTCCACTTAAACTCTTTCCTATCCCCTCTCATTATTTCAGTCAAGGGTCCACAGATACTACTCAAATTGCAAATAAAATTTCTATAAAAACTATCCAAACCTTGAAAAGCTCTTATCTTAGTAGTGTCTATGCTGGAAACCTACCTGTTGGGAGCACACTCAGACATGCAAATATTAGAAAATATAAATCATTTAAGCTACATTAACATGTCTATAAACATACTCTTAAAAAACAAGAAGACTCCACCATGACCTCCGATGAGCTGAACAAGGGCACCCAAGACCTTGTTGATTTGCTCTTAGAGAGGTGTGTGGGTGTGCTCTCCCAACACAATATTAAAATCCCACTATTGATTGATTGAATGCAAACTAAAATGCAATCTAATGAAACAATGAAAAGCTCAAGAACAAGTATGAGGAACTTGTCTCAAGCTATCCATTAAATGTATGAGAATGAAAATGCACACTATGCTAATATGCTATGCAAGATCAAATGAAACCAAAACTAGATTCATTCACCATTATCCTAACATGTGATTTCTAGATTATGAAAATGAACTAAAACATGAAAACATGAATATGCACTAAGAAACTCTAGAACTATTTCAACATAATAACAATGCATAAAAATGAAGATGGTTTTCTCTTGAGAAAGGCCTCTATTTATAGAGTTTTTGAAGGAGAGAGAGGGCTTGGATGAGGTGGAGCTCATGTGGCATCCACACAGGTGCCACATAAGGGACACATAAGCCATGCAAGAGGTCCACTTTTCTCACACATGTGTGAGCAACTTTGGATGTGATGGGTCAAAGGGTACTTAAAGTACACATGTGAAGGATCTTGTAAGAAGGTGTAAGAGGGTGTAAGAGTTTTGGGCGAATGAGACACTTTTAGAAAGTGTAGGAAGGTGTCATCATGGGTGTAAGAAACCTTGCTGGCACCAAATAAGGAATTATGTGGAAAGTCAAATTTTTAGAAATTTGCTCACACATGTGTGAGAAAATAATTAGGACTAATTGTTGTAGGAATTAAGAAATTAGCTTAATTAACCTTAGTTAATTAATAAATAGACTTATTTGGTGAGAGTGATGTGAGGTAGGGTAGGATCTAGGTTCAAATTAGCTTAATCCAAATTAATTTGGATTAATTGTGGTTTAGTAGAATTTAAGTCATGTGAAAGAATAAATAAATAAAAAATTTATTTAAAGGGGATTAATGAGGGATAATGTATTAAATATGATTCAATACATTAAAAGGGATAGTATTTGAATTAAATTTAAATACTTAAGGAAAATGAATCATATTTAATTAAATAAATTTAATTAAATAGATAGAAGAATATAACAAATATAATTAATTAAAATGAACTATAATGTTATGGGAATATTAATTAAATTAATATAAGGACGATTTTGGACATCTACATTTTGCCCCTCTTTGATGTATTGTCGAAAGTGACATTGCGTCAAAGAAAATAAAATAAGATGCCCCAGAGGATTCAGAAAACCTACGGCAGCGAGAACGGAGGAGGGTGCCCCCTTGAGAAAATAATAAGAAAAAATATAATTTTTTAATAAATTTTTTTCGAAAAGGCAAAAAAAAGGGGGAGAGTAGGCCAATTGCATGATGTGTCCAGGAAAAAAGGAGGGGAAACAGGGAAAAGAAGAGACCGACAGAAGAAATGGGTCCTAAAAGGCTATAAATAGTCCACTAGGGCCCATGGACAAGTCACTTTCACCCTCAAAGAGTAAAAGAGAGAAGAAGAAGAAGAGCCATGGCAGCACAGCGAGAGCGAGCACAGCTTGGAGAGCGCGTTCGGGTGCACCAGCAGCCGGCAGATGCAGGACCACCGGTGAGTACTCGAGCGCCTACCTTTGCTTTATAATTTTTAATATTTTTCAATAAGTTTTAGATGCAATAAATGCTCGCAAAAGAGCACGTAGCATAGATGGTGATCGCCCGTCTACTGTCTGCACAGACGGCGATCGACAGACCACCGTCTGCGCAGATGAACAATAGGCGATGGTCGTCTGCGCAGACAGAGTTTTAGCCAAACTCTGGCTGTGATAGCGGCGGGAGGAAATAAGCGCAGCGGAGACTGCGGTTTTCAACATCGCCGTCTGCACGGCAAAAATGACGGCGGCCTAAACCGCCGTCTCCGCAGACTGGCGTCTACGAGGATCGGCCATCTCCGCAGACTGGCAACTGTGAAAGTTTACCGTTTGCGAGGGTCAACCACCGTCTGCGCGGATTGACCCAAAAATAGAAGAAAAGAGAGGGGGAAGAGGAAAGACAAGGGTCCAGGAGCATTTTTTGGTGCCCCGGACAGGCCTGGGACATGTTTCAATGCCCCAATATGCTATCTGATTGCTGACATGGGTTTGTTGACTATAGAAGGCAACGATCACATTCTGAGTGAGGGAATGTTATCCATTGACTATGGCGTTGGAGCAACAGATGATAGCGATAGAGTGGGGAGTGGTCACATTTTATGGTTTAGAGCACGTGCGGCATTGGCCGCACCTTCGAGCACATAATGCGCTCATGTCTGCACTGATAGAGAGGTGGCACAGCACCACCTCCAGCTTTCACTTCTCGACAGGGGAGGCTACGATTACCCTCCATGATGTATGGAGGATATACAGAGTGCCCATTCGGGGGGTCATACCCGAGTATTGCGTGGAGGGGTCTCATTCATACATGAAGATGGCGATGAGGAGGAGATATGCAGATCTACCGATTACACGGCAGTGGATGTCCTGGGCGGATGCGATGGCGATGGAGCCACAACCACAATGGCTAGCATTATACCTGGCAGGGCTGATAGGGGGACGTCTCATGCCTGATCATGCAGGCAAGAGATTTCCTATTGGCTGGGCTTGAGTTTTGAGCAGCATGGTCGAGGATGGCGACTAGTACTACTGGGGATATGTCATCCTTGGGCAGTTGTACTATGACTTACACATGTGCACTTAGCACAGAGGGAGAGCACTAGGGCCCGGATGCACATTACTATTAGTATGGGCCTGGGAGCATATAGCGATCACACGATCGATCCAACACCAGGAGACACAGGCAGCGTATGAGCCGTATGTCTGCCGATACAGGCCACCCATCAGCTATGAGGCCATAGATTCAGTAGGGTATTGGAGGCGATGGCTAGACAAGATGGGAGCGATCACATGGGCTCCATATGCAGGGTGTGAGGCCTGGGGCCATGAGGCCCCATAGCAGGGCGTATACGCAGAGGATGGGTTTTATGACTTGTACTATATGAGATTTGTTCAGACAGACTGCTGGCTGTTCAAGAGGACAGCTTATATGATCTCGCGCTACATGCCATCTACAGTGCAGAGACAGATGGGGCAGATCCAGGAGGTGGTACCGGACGGGTTCCCACATCCGTTGGTGACCCGCGAGGTGGGAAGCATATGGGGAATGGGGGCAGATCCTCGTATAGCATGAGGGTCCTTCATGGGCATGATCGAGGTGCCCTGGATCAGAGCACGGGAGTCGGTGCTAGATGCAGGTGTGGTACCGGCATATGCACAGTGGTGGGTGGCACACATGCCGGTTAGACTGACATTGCCAGGGGTGGTATAGCCAGATGAGCAGGTAGGGCCTAACGGAGATGGACAGGGAGGAGATGATGATGATGGAGGAGATGGGGGAGATGGAGGGGGCAGGAGGAGAGTCCGGGCCAGAGTGGCAGCACCATGATGGAGAGGACAGGTGCAGATACCGGCAGGTGGACAACCACCGATCATACCCGGTGCACAGGGACAGGACCTGAGACAGGGAGCACCAGCGTAGGGGCCACCATAGGGGCCACCACCGTAGGGTCCACCACCATAGGGGCCACCACCGCGGGGTCCACCACCACAGGGACCACCAGTAGGACAGGGACCACTAACGGGCTTTGTAGCCCAGGAGACATATGATACGGTCATAGCAGAGTGAGATAGCCTGCAGACAGAGCTGGGGAGGGTTCAGGGGTTGTTGGTGACAGCGCAGGCTACAGTTAGTAGCCTACAGGCAGAGGTGACACGGGTGCAGGGAGAGCTGGCCTCAGAGACAGCTCGAGGGGATAGTGCCCATCAGGCACTAGACATTTTGCAGGCTCGGGTGGACAGTGGAGAGTTCACCATTATTGAGGAGTATGGGGATTGGGAGGAGGAGCAGGCAGGATTGGCTACATAGATAGCAGCTCTAACAGCAGAGCGGGATTTAGCATGTAGACGTGCGGAGGAATACAGAGAAGACCGCGATATAGTGCAGCAGGCAAAGACAGCAGTAGGGGTAGGGCAGATGATGGCCGATGCTATGGCCGTCCAGAGAGAGGCAGGACGCAGAGGCTAAGAGGTCGCATATTATATGGGACTGTATTTTAGATCAGTGCTAGAGGAGGCACGAGTGCCTGCATACTCTGAGAGGTCACAGTCGGCCAGCATAGGGAGGGCACCACAAGGGTCAGTGGGTTTACCGCCACGTCCCAGCAGTGGTGCAGGACCATCACAGCCACTGCCATGATTCGTCTCAGATTTTTGGATACACATTTTTGACATTTTTGACACATGATGTATGATGACACTTTTGAGATATATACATGGACTTTATGTGGGACTATGGACTCTTATGTTTATGCATTTTTGATGATTTACATGCTTATGATGGATGTACTTTTATGTTTTATCGTATGTTTATGACTGACATGCAGGATGAGATGAATATATGTATGCATGATGAGACTGACAAATTTGTGATGCAGGGATGAGATGCAGATTTATGATATATTAATGCTTATATGGTAACATGTATGGATGATGTTATAAATGTTTTATATGATGTTATGAATGCAACTAATGGTATGCAAATGCAAATGGGTATAAATGCTTTAATGCAAATGAAAAAAATGCAATGTAAATGATTTAATAAACACTACATGAATGAATAATATAAGCTAGAATGATTAATGTTGTAATGATGTAAGATATATGATGGTTAATGAATAATAATGTAATGATTAATGATTAATGAACATAATGGATGAAATGTGAGACAAAAATATAATGATTTAAGGACTAATGAATGAAGGACAAATGAACGATGCTTAATGATTAATGATTAATGAAATGAATGTGCAATGACATAATGAAAAAACTATAATGGTTAATATAATGTTGTAATGACCTATATAATGACTAATGATTAATGATTAATGAATAATGCTTAATGATTAATGATTAATGATTAATGAAACTAACGATTAATGGACTAATGGAATGAGCAATGCAAAAGACAATGCAAAATGTATGACAATGCAAATGGTTACTGATGATTAATGAAACTAAGTAAT
>MU225821.1:2638066-2664223 GCA_018584345.1 Thuja plicata | reverse complement strand
AATATGAAGCACTGGTCAATGGCCTCAAGCTCACCATAGAATGGAAGATCATTGAGCTACACATATATGGTGACTCCCAACTAATTATCAATCAGATCAATGGGGAGTACCAAACAAAAGATGAGAAGTTGGTGCCCTACAAACAACTAGTTGAGGATCTAAGTAAATACTTTGTTTTCCTCACTTTTTAGCAGATATCAAGATCAGAGAATAGAGCTGCAGATGCTATGGATACCTTGGCATCCATGTTACAACTGGAGGAACATCAATTCCGCTATGACTTCTTGGTGGAAGAACTATCCTATCCCGCCTTTGCTAATCTGCAATATCAGGTAATCTGTGCCTTAACTACTCTCGTTCAATCCCGCTATACCAATATCATTGCCTATCTTTCAGACCAAACCATTCCTCCCAATCTATCAAGAAATGAGAAACGATCCCTGATAAGGACAGCATCGCATTACGTCCTCATAACTAACAACCTTTATCGGCGTAGTCTTGACGGTACACTTCTTTGATGTTTAGAACTAGAAGAGTCTGATCTAGCTTTAAAAGACATCCACGAAGGTGTATGTGGGTCACATTCGAATGGATTTTCACTAGCTAAGAAGCTGCTCAGAGTAGGTTATTATTGGCCTACAATGGAGAAAGATGCTATTCAGTTTTCCAAAGCATGTCTTAAATGTCAAACACATGGAAACCTTATCCATGCTCCTGCCAGAGAACTCATACCTTTTATCACACATTGGCCATTTCAACAATGGGCCTTTCACTTGGTTGGACAGATACATCCCAACTCTTTAAATGGACACAAGGTCATCATTACAACTCCAAAACTCAAAAATAAATTTAGAAGAAACTAACATTTTCAAGTTCAGGTAGCGCAACTTCCAAAGACCATAACTCATCAACCATTGATGTGATGGACCGCTGTAAACCCATTTTAGAAATGCCACAAAGTGCTCTGCAAAACCTAAATTTTAACCCCATTCAGAGCCTCTAAAGCCTTCAAAACTAAGTTCAAAGTTTATGTACCCTATTGCCAATACCAAAAATATCCAATATCTACAAAACTAGACTTTATCTAGAAATGAAAATTTACAGTTAGGCTAATACAATCAAAGTGAATCTCTAGGGAAGAACATAGAAAATTATGAGCTCAAATGAAAAAATTACTAAAAAGAGTAACTTTTCAGAAATAGTAACTCTACACAAAATAACCCTTATTGAAAAGAAATGAGAAAATATTTTTGGGTGAGGTTTGATTTCTCTTAAACCTAGTATGCTCTTTCCTTAGACACCTAGGGTAATTTGAGAGGTGACCCTTTCAGATCTTAGGTGGTGAAAGGAAAACCAAGATGGTTAACCTCCTCCCTTGAGAGCCATGATGAATCTTCTATAGGTCGTCCTTTCTATTTGACCAAATATTCTTCATATGTCATGTTCCTTGTGCTTCTGCCAACACGACTATCCAAAATATCTTCAATCTCCTCTGTAGTTGAAGTAGTTGATAGAATATTCCAATGTGCTTCTTTGATCTGATCCTCAGCACCTCCCTCATGATATTTTGTCAAATCTTAAATCTTAAACACTGGTGAAATATTGAGTTCACTAGACAACTCTACTTCATAAGCATTTCTTGAATCATGCTTCTTTAGTATTTTGCATGGTCCAAACTTCTTCATCTTCAACTTATTATACGTTCCTACTGGGAATATCTTCCATCTCCCACCTTGAATTCCTTATGCCTCCTTTTCTTGTCTGCCTTAGCCTTGTACTATGTATTCATTTTAGTAATATGATGCCTCACCTCCTCATGCAAATTCTTCAAGTGTTCTGCAAATTCTTCAGCTTCAGCGCTACTTGTCTCTCCTTTTTCCAACTTTCTTAATATTGATGCATTTTTGGGACTACTACTATATACTATTTGGAATGGTGATTTACCAATGCTCCTATTGATAGAATTATTATATGCAAATTCTACTTGTGGTAAAACCAAATCCAATCCCTTTAGTTTATCTCCAACCAAGCATCTCAACAAATTTCCCAAACTCCTATTCACAACTTCTGTTTGTCCATCTGTCTATGGATGGTGTGCTGAGATGAACTTCAAATCTTTCTTCTAATTTTCCCACAAGGTTCTCCAAAAGTACCTAACAAACTTGGTGACCTGATCTGAAACTATGCTCTTTGGTAATCCATGTAGTCTTACCACCTCCTTGAAATTTTTTTTTGCTACATTAACAACATCATTAGTCTTCTTGCAAGGAATGAAATGTGCAATTTTTGAAAACCTATCCACCACTACAAAGATAGAATCATGCCCTCTCTAAGTTCTTGGTAGGCCAAGAACAAAGTCCATACTAATATCCTCCCATGGCTTCTCTGGTACAAGTAATGGTTGATACAACCCTGTATTCTGCTTCACTCCTTTTTCCATCTGACATACCCTGCATCCTTGTAGAAATTTCTTAACATCTTGCTACAAGTATGGCCAATAATATTTATCACTAACTAGAGAAATGGTTTTATCTTACCCAAAATGTCCAGCCAGTCCTCCAATATGATTTTATTTTATTAGATTCTCCCTCATGGAACTCCTTGTAATGCACAACTGATTACCTCTGAACAACATTTCATCCTAGATTATGAAATTTAACCATTTGGTTCTATCTAGCGTAACATGTTCTCTACAAGATTTCCAAGCTTTGCCAAAATTTGGATCTTCAGGATACAAAATCTTGAGTTCCTTGAACCCAACAACCTCAATCTGCATCCCTGTTAGCAAAATTAGTCTTCTGCTAAGGGCATCTGCAACCCTATTAGACTTTCCACTCATGTGTTTCAAAATAAAAGTGTAACTCTGCAAAAAATCAACCCATTTCAAATGCCTCTGATTCAACTTTCCTTGACAATTCAAATATTACAAAGCTTGATGATCAGTAAATAAAAAAAATTCTTTTGGAAAAAGATAATGTCTCCACTTCCTCAATGCTTGAAGTATAGCATAGAACTCCTGATCATAAACATAATATTTTCTCTTGGAATCATTCAAATTATCACTAAAATAGGAAATGAGTTTGCCTTCCTGACTCAAAACTTCTCCAATAGGATTACCACTAGCATCAAAGTCTGCTTGATACACCTTGTTAAAATTTGGAAGTGCTAAAACAGGCTGTTGTGTAAATTTTATTTTCAACAATTCAAAACTCTTATCTTCCCCTATAGTCCACTTAAACTCTTTTCGATCCCCTCTCATTGTTTCAGTCAAGGGTCCACATATACTACTGAAACTGTGAATAAAATTTCTGTAAAAACTAGCCAAACCATGAAAATATCTTACCTCAGTAGCACTCCTTGGGGTAGGCCATTCGAGGATAGCCTTCACCTTCTTTGGGTCCATTTTTAGACCTTATGCTAAGGCTACAAATCCCAAATACACTAATTCCTTTTTCATAAAACTGCACTTCTTCAGATTAATCAACAACTTCTCTTCTATTAACCTCTCAAACCACTTACAAATATGCATCATATGTTCTTCCAATATCTTGCTGAAAATCAAAATATCGTCTAGGTAAACAATCACAAACTTACCCAAAAATTATTTCAGTACTTCATTCATGAGCTGCATGAATGTGCTTGGTGCATTGGTTAGCCCAAAATGCATGACTAATCACTCATACAAGTCCTCCTTTATCTTGAAGGTTGTCTTCCATTCAACTCCTTCTCTGATCCTTATTTGGTGATATCCACTCTTTAGATCTATCTTTGTGAAATACTCAGCTCCACTCAAATAATCCATAATATCATCCACTCTTGGTAAGGGAAATTTGTACCTAACAATGATCTTATTATAGCTCAAGAATATGTACACATCCTCCATTTTCTATTTTTCTTTGGTGCTAATACTTTTGGTACAACACATGGACTTAATCTCTCTCAGATCAATCCCTTCTGCAATAAATTATGCACTATTCTATTCAATTCCTCACTCTATGTTGAAGTCATCCTATGGGCTGCTTTGTTTGGAAAACTAGCCCCTGGGATCAAGTCCATTTTATGAATGATCTTCTCACCAGTGGTAATCCATCAAGTATATTATCAGAAACAATATCCTCAAACTCCTCCAACAAGTCTGCAAATTATGCAGGTACATCTTCTATTTCTTCTTTATCCACTTTTGGAATTAGGGAAAAACTCATATGCTCATGATTCATGCCTTCTAAGAAGTTTCTTCTATCAACTAAACATATTCTGTCATTACTACATACCTTTTCTCATGTTTCCTTCAATGGCTTCATCTTGTGTCAGACTTCATCCTTTGTCAAAAAGAAGTATTAGCAAGACCATCATGTATGGCATGTCTATCAAACTACCAAGGAATTCCCAACAACAAATGAAATACATCCATGGGAATGATATAAAAAAGTACCTCATCTCGGTAACTTCCAATCTTAAACTTCACTAAGCACTGCTCATTGACCAAGACCTTGTGGTCATCCTACACCTAGGAAATTATGTATAGATGCGAGTGTTTTTCCCTTTTCTACTTCAATTTTTTGACTATTTCTTTTGATACCAGATTATCAGTGCTTCCACCATCAATAATCACATCACAACACTTATCCTCGCACTTGCATCTAGTGTGAAATAGGCTTTTCCTATGATCTAAGCTCTTCTCTTCATTTATCAAGATCCTCTTGACAACTAGGGTTTCTCCTCTCTTAGCATCATCTGTGTGTTTTGAATGAGCTTCTTGATTTGCATGTGTAACTCATACATGGCCTTCATTCCTCCTATCCATGCTTCCTTGATGTTGTGGGAATTTATAGGTTTGGTGTCCTCCTTCTCCACAATGGAAACATGTCCCACAAAAACCCCCTCTTCATGGTCCTTTTCCTCTTCCTCTTCCTCTTTGATCCCTATTATTTTGATCATGGGAATGATTGTAATTATTTCCCCTCTGATTCTGACTATTACTTGACTCATCATCCTTTTTCTGATCTTCATTTAGGCCTCCATAAGACCGTCTGCAAGATCTTCCACCACGACCTTTTCCACCTTGCTTTCTTTCAAACTTCTTGTTCAGCTTCTTTTCCACTTTTAGGGAAAAATGGTATGCCTCTTCAATACATGTCATTCTAACCAGACTCAACTCATCTTGAATACTTGGCCTCAATCCATAAAGATAACATGAATCTTTTTCCTTCTCAGGTTTTGTATGACCTATTCTAATGAGGACTCAGTAGAACTCTTCTGTATACTCCTGTACAGATTTTCCCGCTTGCTTCAACCCTTACATTTTTCTCACTAGATCTAGCTCATAATCAATGGGAATGAATTGTCTCTTCAACTTCTTTACCATTCAGTCCCATCTTGTGATTTTCTCCTTTCCTCTTCTATTCCTCTCCAACTGAATCTCCTGTCACCAAATTTTTGCATCGCCCTTCAGTTTGGCCTTCATAAATTTGACCCAATTTGGGTCTTAGACATCTTCATACTCAAAATATTCTTCTAGATCATTTATCTATTCGATCAACTCCTTTGGGTTAAGATTTCCTGAAAACATGGGAACTTCAATCTTAAGTCTCTTTCCAATTTTGGAAATGGCTCTCAAAATCCTATCATGTTCAGGATCTCTTGGCGCTTCTTGTGCTTCCTAGTCACCTTGTCCTTCTTCAAATTTCTTATCACTTTCATTTCTAAGTGAAATATTCATTCCTCTATGCATCTCCTCTTGTAATGCTTGCACTTTCCTCTGGAGGACTCTAAAGCCCTCTTTTGTCACACCTCCAGCTCTTCTGCCATGGTTCCTTCGTGGAGGCATTTTCGGCTCGTTATCACGCGAACCCACAACCATAGTCCTGGTGCAAACTGCCTCACAGTCGGTGATCTATCTACATACTTAGGAACTCCTTCTCTGATATCAATTGATGAAGGGTTCTCTCCTTATTAACACAAACACAACAAAATCAAGAATAACAAGATTTGCAAAGACAAGAATGAGCTTTCTATTATCCACCATGAAATGAAATTACAATATTCTGAAATATAACATGCACCTTCAGAAATGCAACATGCATAGTCACATGGGAATTTTATTACAATAATATGCAAGCCAAAGACACCATCTACATAACCCAGAACTACCCTTGACAACCCTACGAGCCTTCAATATATAGGCAATTTTAACCACCCAAGAAGAATCTAGAAATTAAACCCTAAATTTTAAGGCCGACCATCCCTTAGATAGTATTATTCATTTTTATTACATAAGAGTAGGCCCAAACAACTTTGGAACTCAAAAATAAATTTAGAAGAAACTTTAACTTTGACAACTGAGTTCAAAGTTTATGTACCCTGCTGTGAATACCGAAAATATCCAATATCTACAAAACTAGACTTGATCTGGCAATGAAACTTTACTAGTAGGCTGATATAATCAAAGTGAATCTCTAAGGAAGAAAATAGTACATTATAAGCTCAAATAGAAAACTTACTAAAAATAGCAACTTTCTAGAAATAGTAACTCTACACAAAATAGCCCTTATTGAAAAGAAACCTGAAAATATTTTTGGGTGATGCAATATTTCTCTTACACTCAAGATGCTCCTGTATCACTTTAGGCCTAGAACCAAAAGGCCTATCTAATTTTTTCCTAGTAGGCTTCCAATCTTCTCTTCTACTCAACTTTACTGACACTCTCCTATTTGTCTCAATATTCACTACTGTCTTATAGGCATCTCTGAGAGTCCTAGGATTATTATCTCTAAGGAGGTAACCCACTTATTAATCAAAGGAATTCAAATAAGTGACAAGACAAACCTTATCATCAAGCTTTAAAACTTGGAAAATTTTATGCATGGATTTTTGAAATCTTGTATTAAATTCAGCAACATCCTCCTTCTAATGTTTATTGATGTTATTGAACTCATTTAACATAAAACCTTCATTTGTCTTATCACCATATAGTTCCTTAAAAAAACTCTTTAACTCCTCCATAGACCCTATAGAGCCAAAGGACAAACCCCTAAACTAGTCCCAAACATCTTCAACTAGAGATTGCACAAATAGCCTCATTAGTACATCCTCATGCATGATCTCATAGTCATCCATCATATCAATAAACTTTTTCAATTGTTCTTCATAAGTAATAACATTTTTCCCAACAAAATTGGGAATTTTATCTCTGATTTCATTTAGAACTAAATTTAGATAACCATGAATATCAATGAAAGAGAATTGTTTGCACCTTTCTACATGAGTCAGCCTCCTTGGAAAAGGGTTGTTATTATGAGAAGAAGATGCCTTGGCATATGATGTTGTAGCTGCCTCAGCACTAGCAAGCCTAGAAGTCCGTCTTAGAAAATCCATCTTCTTCTTCATTTCTAGAGAAACAACCTCCAACTCAGCCTTTTCAAGCTCTTTAGCTATAATTTCTTTCTCCATTATCTCCATTTCTAGATGAGTATCCAACTTGGACATTCGATCTAATAGAACCTTGGGATTCACAAGTTCTTCTATTTGAACACCTGTCACCTTTTGCTTACCTTTATTCTTAGGTTCTTGGGTAGTAAGAACTAGCTAGATGAAAGGTTCCTCTTTAGCTTGTTCAGGTTCTTCAACCTAGTTCATTGCCTCCAGTCTCAACAATTTCCACTTCTTTTGCTCAAGCAAACTTTGGTCATGTCTGATCTTATCTTCCCTTTCTTTTTCTCTTCTTTGTTTGATGACAATTTTATCATGGATTCTCCTATCCAATTCATTAACCTCTTCTACCACACTATCAGAATAAGGGAGAGTAGTATCAGATTATGCAATCTCCTTCTCACTAAGAGAATGATAATATTCATAAGCACACAATCCCAAATTAGTATCTTCTTCATACTCTAATGCATTGCCTTCATGACTACGCTGGATTGGTCCTTCTATTCTTGTGTTCTCCACTTGTCTCTCATTTCGTGGGACATTTATATTTTTCTTTCTTTTCCTTGGATGATTAGCCTTAGAGGTAGTTGGAAACTCATCCTCCATCTTATCTTTAGGATGTCTCTTCACCCAAGCTCTAGTGTTCCTATAACTCATGTCAAGAAAGTGTGTATAAAATGAAATATGTTACTCAGCACTATTGCAGAGAATTCTCAGAGTCGCCACCCAACAATTCGGGAAAATACAACACTTCCCAAAATGAATATGGAAGGAAAGATACTCGGAGGAAAAAGGATAACAACAAGGTAAATATATACTTCCAATGGTCAACTTACTGGTCAATTATGATACTATACTACACTCTATCCCTAATAGAGTTGCCATTTAATTTGTGAATGAAAACATTTATGCTACTTAAAGCTACTAGAATGCCTTGAGACTGATGTTAGGAGTGGTTAGATCCAGCTATGGAAGCTCTACAAGACAACTGGACCAACTATAGGGACAATATTTCCCTCTACACTTTTGGCTCTATTAAAACAAGGTGGGTGCACCTAATCCAGATTGTTATAACTTTAACAAATCCTTACTAACTCTAGATTTAAACAATAGATCTATGATAAGAAAGTGCTAAATGCTAACCAGACATTCATTGACTCTAAATTATCATATGGGAAAACAAACAACAACCACAAATAATAGGGACTTGAATATGGTTTTGATGTTTAAAAGGAAGAACATAACCAATCTATATCAGACATGCATCAAAAAAGAGTGAACAAGCTCTTGATTAGTGCCTTATCCATTGGGAAATCCTTCAATACAAATACTAAAACAAAAGATAACCTATTTGAAAATATTCATAGCCATAAACACAAACATCTCAGATCATACAATTACTTATAAGATCCTTATGTAATTACACCACATGAATCTATGTCATATCCAAAGTGTATTTAATCTGATCCTAGATCAGAACTATGGAATAGAACATACACACAAATAAATCTGTGTATTGGACTATAAAATCCAAAACCCATACAATGAAAACCAAGGAGATACTTGAAACTGAGACAATTATATTAAGTATAATGAGTCCAAATTTGTAACAATATGACTAAACAATTACACCATTAAATAACTTGCAAAAGATCAAAGAGACTATCTACCTTATCATGAAATACAATCTAACATGAATCTGCTATATCCCTGGAACTCAAACTTCTAAGCCAACACTTAGGGTCAAAATTCTAGAACCCTTCACACCAAGAGAAAGAAAATATTTATAGGAAAATGAAACCCTAGGAGAGGGTTACAGACAAATTTCCTTCTCAGTAATTAATGCAGCTTCCTATCTCTGGTCGATCTTTCTCCAAAATATCAAAGAAAAGATTTAATCTAGTACAAACACTCATCAGGCTATAAGGAATGATCAATCTCATTACTGTAGACTAAGCACGACATGGGTAGAGACAACCCAAAATAGAAGGTAGACCAGGAAACATTCAAGACCACCATGTTGCATGGAATGCTAGTAGGACTATAAAAATATCTCAGCCACTCGAATGACACCATTAAAAGTGATCATGGGCAAAGAAGACCTCGAGCCACTCCCCTACAAGTCTAAGAACACACAAATATGATAGGAAACACAGAGACATACGTAAATATTTGAATTAATGTTGCAAGCGATATCCTCTAGCATAAAATCCCTATATATGGCTGAGATCAATGCCCTTCCCACCTTTAAAACATGGCTGTAGATCTCATTTACATTACTTGAACCCTGATTGGATTCTTCCACGCAACACACAGGCATGATGCCTCGATGGATAGATGTTGAGAAACCTCATCATAAGGATTTACACCTATCACACGATCCTCTGCAACTTATTCATCCTTTACCTTACCTTTGAATATGGCCCTTAACCTTCCTTTAATTAGCCTTTAACTCTGATCAGCACATCCCCATTTATCTCCATGTCACTAGATGATTTTACTAACTCTGGTTCTGTTACCAGATCAAGTGCAGGCCACATGATCAAGACTAGATCAATGATTCACGTGGAATCTCCATGTAAACCACAACCTAACTTGAGCTTTCACCCATGGTTCAATATGAGATTGCATGACAATGTAGTCTCTAAATCTCCAAAAGAAAATACTAACTTTGAGTTTATTTCTAAATCACACGCACACCCTTGGATCTTGAAAGGAATCAATGGCTCATGTTGAATCTTTGAATATATATGTAATTTCTCATTTCTTTATGAGATTAAATTCCATCCACATGATCAGGACAAGATCGATGATCCTCTCAAGATCTCAGAAAAAATTGAAGACTTTGACCTTATCTAGAGATTACATGCAACCCATAGATCATGATCTCAATCAACGACTTTGATTTGACCCACGCTAACTTATCTCTTAACTTTAACCTGACTCAAATCATCTGGAGATTTCCTGACTAATGCAAGTCTCCAAGTCTCTAAATCATTTCTTAACCTTTGAGTCAATCACGAGATCAAGCACAGACCACACGATCCTTGGAAAGTACAAAGCTTTATCAATGGAAATTGTGAAATCTTAGAACATTTAATTTAACTTATATTCAACCACGAGATCATGCAACTAAAGCAATCTCCAAGTCGTTGAATAGATTTTGAAACCGTGAGTTAATCTAGAGATCTAGCGTGAGCCACATGATCAAAATAGTAATCTATGGACTATGTGTGATCTCGAAAAGAAAAGAGAATATGCCATGTTTTTTGGAGATTAAGAGTTACAAGCTTGGGCCAAGTCACTAGAAGACAAGGAATATTCAGTTTCGATTAAAAGAGATTGCGGGATAGAAAAAACATGATAAAGCACATAGGATTTTTGAGACTTAAATGGCTTGAAAAGTAACCTGAAAATATGACATGTCTTGAAGGGTATAGGGTTTAAGACATATGTCAAGGGTTTAAGGATAAAAAAATACATGAAACTAGGCCCAGAACACTTGGAAAATCTCAGGAAGACACCATAAAACAAATTTTTTTTTATAGTCCTAACACATCTTAGGTGCGTCTCTCTTATAAATCTTGTGATCTTTAGCTTAAGTCCTTCAAAATTTCCTCTAAGCACTGTCTTCTCTCTAAAAATCACTGTATTCTTTGATAGCAATTGTTAGAATAACTAAGAGGGTTGGTGAATCAGTTAGAATTAGTTTCCTCACAAATTATCCTATAGTCCCAAATTTTTCTAGATGTATACCAAAAAAAATTCAAACATATAATTCAACTCGGTGAAAATGTATTATGTAAACTTAAACATTCATCAATAGTGTAAAGCGAGTGTCAGTAAATTAATACCGTGATTACCAATCTAGGTCAATAAAGTAAAGTGTAAAGTAAAATAACAATCCACAACATTCATTCACATTGACACAGATTTTTTATCGTGGAAACTCTACTAAGGGAAAAAATACCTCAGACCGGTAGCCCAAAATATTTTCACTCTTTTGAAGTGAGCTCAGTGAAGAGCCAAGCCTGTTAAAGGTTACAATGCACACTGTTAAATGTGACATGGTTAGAGGATTTAAAACTAATAGTTCTCTCTTTACCATGCATTCACTATGGGGTCAACAAGAAAACAATCAACATTCTCTAAATCTTATAATAAGGACTTCACTTTCCTACTCGTTTAAAAGATTTATCTCTAACAATGGTTAAACTGATACAATAATGATCTAATTCAAATACAACTTTGATTTATAGATATTTGGATCTATGCTAAGTACATAATACCTCTGATCAATTTGTTCACTTTATTTCATCTCATTCTTCATAATTTTCCTACTTGGTAATGCTCTTTCCTTTGTTTGCTCAATAATGTCTGTAGAAATACGCTCGATTATGTCTTTAAATATTTTGACCAGTCATGCATAAAATTTACATGTGTGCATCATAGATTCATGTATGATATCTCTTGTCTCTTATATAGACACCATGTATCATTTAATTTTCATCCTTAAAATCTTTCCACTTAATCTCCATCATTTATTTTCTCACTTGATCCATCCTTGGTAGTTGTGTAAAGACACGTTTCAATCTTTTTCATCTGATCTTCATTGAATTTTCATAACCATTTGATCAAATAAAAAACTTTATCTTTTACCTTGAAATCATCAATTGCCATCTTAGCATCCAAGTTGACCTTGGTTTGATTAACATGCTTTATCAATAATTGTGTCAGCAATCCCTTGCTCATTTATTATTGTGCTCGGTATACACTGTATTATACCTGGTTTACACTGTCTCTCGGTGTATACAAAACTCTTCATTTTCTGACCACATAAACATTATTTTTTCTAGATCTTCAATTCCTAACAAATTTTTTCACCATAATAATACTCAAATAAGTTGACATCAATGACAATACATTAAATGATAATGTTTATCATCACTTCTACAACCCATTTGAATTTCAAAAAATGACTTCAAACATATAATTAGTTGTAGTTCATTAGAATGATAGAGGAAAAGTGGGTTGAACAACTTGAGGTTTTGATGTAGGAAGTGATGGAATATGTTTGGAAGAAAATGGAGTGGAAGCCTTTGGTAGAATGGATGCCAGATTTGATTTTTATTTTATATTCAAATCATTAAGAATGACTTGGGAATCTACATAGCTTTTGATTTTTATTTTATTTTGGATGATTTAGCATGCTCTTCTTTAATGAGGTATTTAGGAACCCACATTGTCTTTGATTTTATTCTTTTCTTGTTGGACCTTTTTGGTCTCTTTAGTAACTCTTTTTTCTTTGTATTCACATGTTGATTAGACAGGACATGTTGATTAGATAGTAAACATGGAAAGTATCATCATTAGGCCCATTCTTTGATGGAGGTGGTGTGAATAGCTGTGAATCTTGATGATATGGAAGAATGGTGGAAGAAGTAGATGTGACATGTGAATAATTGCTAGACATAGGTTCATGATGTTGATTATACTTGAGATTAGTTCATTAGATGAATCATTAGGATTATTTACTTTAATTATATCATCATCTATGAGATCTTGGATTTTATGCTTCAACTTCATGCAATCTAAAGTTTCATGCTCATTATGTCTATGATATGCACAATAATTGCTCAAGAAAACAAATCCACATGAAGTGACTTGAGGCAATATGATGAGATTGTGTTCAAGAAGTTCTTCTAATGTTGATTTGAAAGATTGTCCCAAAGGATTAAACTCTCTATCCAATGGACATTTAGATTCATTCGTGTTTTGCAAAAGAGATGTTGGATTCAACATTATGAGGATTTGATTCGCTACTTTATTCCATATCAATGTTTTCCTTTGATTGATGTGAAGTTCCTTGTGATGATTGACATTGGGATATAATTGGTTCTCCTTGATTTAGAATGTTTTCCCCTGATTGATAAAGAAGAATCTCAACTAAATATGGAGTAACTTCCTCTTCATTTTTTTGATCAGAGATAGGATGGTCATGAAGGTGTTCTTGATCAAAGAAAGGATTGTTGTGCTTAGATGCCTCTTTGTCTAAAGAAAAAAAGAGTAATGTTTAGATCATGATTAAAGACAAGGAAAAATTGATCTTAATGAGTATTATTTTGATGGTGTGTCCTTTTCCTCCTTCATATCTTGGATTTCAGATTGCAAAGATTGAATTTTATTTGTGAGGATTGTGATAGAATTATCTTCTTCATTGTTGTCATGATCCAGGTATCTAGGACCACTCATTTTCAACCATGGTATGATTTTTTTGATTGTCTTATCTAGGTGTTTGAGATGAAGATGTAGATGAGGTTTTTCTCTTGAGATATTGAATTTAGCATAGAATGGAAGAAAAATAAAAAATGCAATATTTTCATTTTTTTTTCTTTTTTCTAGGTTTTAGTAATTTGTATTTTCGGAGGTCTTCGAGGCATTTTTGGATGTCGAGAATATTGTCAGTCTCTAAAATTGGGTTTCCTTCAACACGTTATTTTAGAGACTAAGATTAGTTTTTTTGGAGACCTTTTTGTAGACACCTAAATTTGATTAACAAATTTAATTAAATTTAGTCATCTTACTCGCATTATTGATTAAATAATTATGTGTTATATAATTAATTGATGTTAGCCTTCTATCCAGATTAATTCAATTAATTAGCTATATTCGAATTAATCTAAATGGAAACCCATAACCATTTAATTAATTAATCCCTCTTCTTCTATTAATTTAAATAAATATTTTTATCTATTATGAAATTTAATTAAATTTAGTCATCTTACTCACATTATTGATTAAATAATTATGTGTTATTTAATTAATTAATTTTATCCTTCTAGCCAAATTAATTTAATTAATTAGCTATAGTCCAATTAATCTAAATAGCAACCCATAACTATTTAATTAATTAATCCCTTTTCTTTTATTAATTTAAATAAAATTTTTTATGTATTTAAATTAATCCCTTTATTACCATTTCTCCCACTTGGAATTAAGTAATTTATTTAATTCCATTTGAGAACATGACTCCTAAATTTAACCTCCAAACAAACCTCCCTTCAACCACCTAACCCATGGGGGATAAAGGACTAGTCCCTCCTTAAGTTGGTTAATCACACTTGACTAAAAAAATCACCATTCACTCATCCTCTCTCATCCCATCACATCCTCCTAAATCCCCAACTTTCCCTCTAATCCAAGCATAATCATCCACTAAACATTTGCACAATCCTAATCCATGAATTAAGAAATCCTAACCCAAACCAAAGTCAACCTTATGTCTTTTAAACTCCAATCCCAATTCCTACATACCACTTGTCAACCTTAAATTCTCCTTACTCCTTCAACCATATTCTTACACCTTTATCCCCCATTCCCTCTTACAAAAATGGTCACAATCCTCAAGGATTGACCTTTGGGATTCGAGACAAGATGTGCCTTTATGGAATATCTTCCCAACATTTAAGTCCTCTCAAGCTCTCTCCTTGTGACACTTGTCACAATGCTATGAGTTTGAAGAAGAAAAATCCATGTGCTCACCTTAAAATTCATCTTAGTCATTCATAAGGATTAAATCCTTACCCTCCATTTTTTATGGGAAGTCTGTGGTCTAATGCTATAGAGTTAGACTGACTCTTATTCAAGGTCTCTTTTTCAGACCTTCTAGGGTATTCTAAACCCTAACCCAAGGTAAGTAACTAAGATCTTCCCTCTTCACTCGAGACCCAGCTTCCCACAAACAAATTATCTCTGCATGCTCACTAAACCTACAAGGGTAGATTCATTCTCTTGGCTAAACCTACTCATTCAGCCTACACTCTTACAACATCTCTCTTCACTTTTCTTCCCTAACCGGACTATCACCAAGCTCTCTTAGGGTAAGAACTCCATATGCATGTCCAATACTTCTCCTACACTAAAAAAACATAAAATTATGTACAAGGGGTCCTCTCGAATTATATATGTTGGTTGTATTTCCAATTTTGAAGCATGTTATTAAAATTTTTTGAGTTCCCAGTCAGTTTCCTGCATAAATGTCAAAATCCTGTCCAATGCTATCAAAATTTCTTCACAAATAATAGTCTCTGAGCCTTAAAATCAAAGAAGTATGGAAAAACCCTAAGTCCTAGGTCAGTTTTCATGCATATCCAGAAAAATCTCTAGTTCTTCAAAGAGATTTCTACTTCGTAGTTACTTTTTTAGAAATTCCAAGTCACTTAAGTCATGTTTCTTTTTCATGTTTCAATATTAAGTCGCGAGTCTCTTTAAGCCTTGAGAATATTCCATATTACTTAGAGACTTAGCGAAATTATTTGGTCTCGTTACTTTGAAGAGAAAAGAATATGCTTTCAATGTTAAGGAGATTTCACGTAGGCCATTGATGAAGATCTTGATCTTATGGTGCGCAGAAAGTCTTGTTTGAAAACTCAGAGTTAAAGATTCCTTTGGTGACTTTGAGATCATCTAGTCATGTAGTCTCATAAAACAAATCAGAGTTAGAAGCTGGGTTAAATTTTTTAGGAAGTCGCGTGATCGTGAAAGGAAATTAAATTTAAGACAGATCTTATGAGATTAAGCAATATCCATTGATTTTCAAAATAATCTAGTGGTGGGTGTGAAGTCTCACAATAAACTCTTCAGTTAAGAAATATTTAAGTGAATTCAAGTTTCTTCAGTCGTGGTGTCTCATAAATATACCAAGTTTAAGAGATGAGTTAAATGAATTCATTCATGAGATCTCTAATGAAAGCAAGGGTTAAGTTAATATATATGAGATAAAGAAACAACCATCCAATTCAAGATTGATCCTGTGGCCAGCGTTAAGTCACAAGATAAAAGCTCAGCTAGATAAAATTTTAAGAGATCTCGTGACTACCGTCAGATTAAATGAATATCTAGAGGCTGGCATTCAATCTTGAAGAAAACCTTGAGTCAAATAATTCATTTAACGATAATGAGATTTAGTTAGTCGTGAAGTCTCAATAAAAACTATGGTTAATAAAAGTTAAGTAAAGCTCAAGTGAAGTTTGCAGTGAGAAGATCTGAACTGTAAAAGAGAAGAGATGTAGTGGATAACATGAAGTCACTGATAAAACTCAAATATTTAGAGAAATTTCAATGATTTAGTGGTGGTGATTCAGATATGGACACGTGTCCAAGTCATTCAGAGAGCTGAGGTCTATGTAAAGTCTCAATGTAAACCCGAGGTTAATAAATTCATCCCGCGACTTGGAGATAGCACTAGTCACAAAGTCTCAAGATAAAATTCAATTAAAGACAAAGCTAATGAGATTACACACGACCCATTGGATTGAGAGCTGATGTAAAGGTAGTCGTAAAGTCTCAGATCAAATGAAGAAAGTACAAAATGGATATGATATTTCATGTGAACTATTTGATTGAAAGAAGATTTTATGATGGTCGCGTAATCTCAAAAGAAACTCAGGGTTAGTGAAATATTAAAGTGACTTTGATTTTGTAGAGTCGCGTAGTCTCTAAAGAAACTAAAGGTTTAAGAAAGAGTTATTTTAAGCCTTAGTCATAGAGTCTTAGAAAGGAATATGAGTTAAGAGAATTAAATCAGAAATTAAGAGATAAACATTGATCAAGATGTTGATCATGTGGTGATTATTAAGTCTCAACTCAAAACTAGAGTTAAAGATAAATCTCATCGAAAAGAAGATCATTCAGTCACACAGTCACTAAAGGAAACTAGAGTAAGAGAAAGGTAAAGTATAAGGTTTTATTCCATGCCATGTTGTATAGTCATCAACCAATTATAGAATAGGGATTATGGGAGCATGTTTAAAGAGTTTCTGATTCATGATAAATGAGCCAATTATATCAGATCTTGATCTTATTTTGAATATAATAAGTTTTTAGTTGAGAAAGCACTCATTCAAAATTGATCACTTGTTAGTTTCAAATGCCACGGCTAGAAAGAAAAATTGATATCACAACACGTAGAAGTAATGATAGAAGTGACTGAATTGCAAATCCATGATTTTGAAATGATATTTGTGGATTGATTTATCTGAATAAGTAGGCATTACTGTTGATGATTTCATTTCACCGAGAGTTTTAGTTTTCAGAGAAAAATTTGCATAAGTGATAAGTGTTTTCAAGAGAATAAAGTTATCCATATTTGCAGAGTGAAGAAAGAGATTTGATCAGTTGCAATTCAAAAAAAACAAGATGAGTAGAGCACTAAGCGTTACTTCAACTAGTGGGAAAAGCAGAGATGGTGATGATGATCTAAAGGGAAAGAGAAATTACTCAGAGGAGTTCATAGCTCTCCTTCTAGGATCCAATCAGGGAAAGAAGATAAATGACAAATACCTTGGTAAAATTTTTTCTTACATTAGATATGCAAAGACACCTTACTGTTTAGGCTATCATTTTTTAACTATTTCCATAAGAATAGTGAGGGTCATGTGCCTGTGTCAAACCCTTGGACATCAGGTTTAACAAAATTAATAGTTCTTGATGTGTTTGTGGATGTAGATTTGTTGTTAGAACTGGTTAGTAGATATGATACAATTTCAAAAACCATTAAGAAAGATGATGGAAAAATCCTAGTAACCCATGATAGGGAATCATTCATGAAAGCATTTAATATATACAACCCCTGCACAATAGAGATAAACCTTAAAGCCTTAGTTGCTAGATATACTAGGGAGGCTGGTATTATATCCAAATTGATTCAAGACCATGTGCTAAAAGGAACTAGAAACTAGATAGCACCTATCCCTAGTGATAATGCACCTTATTTCTACAAGTACCTACCATTCTACATGAAGCACATTTCCTATGCCCTATGCAAAGTTTTAGGGGTTGATAGTGGAAGAGAAAGAGTATCCTCTGATATGTTAGTACCAATTATGATTACATTCACTATGTAACTGATAGAATGCATCAAGGGTTCATGGATATTCAAAAGAAGGAAGGAATCCCTAAATTCTTACAGTATTCATTAATCGTGCATTCAATTTTGTTCTATAATTTTAATATTATAGACCAGCCCAATCTGATGCCTAGAAGATTTTATCACAGTCAAGCCAACCCTGTGCAACTTTGGTTGAGGGTATGGAATTACACATTTAGAGAGAATGAGTTCTGTGCTTTTGAAAACTGGGCAGTATATCCCTTATTGAGCAATTTAGGAGTTAACATGACTAGGCTACCAATTAAAGTTTTAAAACTTTTGAGGCCCTGCAAGTTTGTGGATAAGTGGAATGCAGATCACAATTGGGGAGACTTTTATTATCATCAAAATTTCACTTTGATTAGAGTTTATGGTTGCTCCCAACCACCAGAAATTTTTCCATATAGAGTACCACTGAGAATTGATGTTATGGATTTTATATGGTAGCTCATGCTGACAGATAAGGAGCATTTGGCTCCACACAGAAAAGGAACATTCACACCAAGGAAGTTTATTGCTTCTGAGTTTACAATTGGTAAGAGGGCCTATGATTCAGTGAGTAGGTGGTTAAGCCACTTTAGGATGAATATAGCATTATAAATATATGTGGATACAGAGGGATTTATATCTAGCGCCAAAAGACCCCTGACACCCACTATTCCTAATACTAAGGTGTATGAGCAGTGTGTAGAGGAGGACCTTATCAGAAATGTCCTTGAAGAGGATGAAATTTTAGCTAGAAAAACAAAGTACCAAGATTGAATGGATTTAGAGAAACAATTTAAGAAGAAAAGGATCCCATTTGGAGTATATTTCCCTGGTTTGTCTTATCTACAAATTTTAGATAAGATGATTGATTCCTATGGCACACTTTGTAGCCAGCTAGAGGAACGAATTGAGGATAAGGATAGAGGTTCTAATAAATAGTCTTCCTTAGAGTACAGTGATAGTAGTTAGTACACAACCTACCAGTAATGAATTAGCCACCACATACTGAGGAAAACATAATTGACCTAACACAAGGACATGAGCATGAGGTAGTTGTTGAACCTCTAAAGAAAAAACAAAAGGTGGAAACATGGGAGCCTTTTTTTGTCAAGACATAAAAGAAGAAAAAGGATAAAGTAAGTTCACTATTCAATGGGACAAGAGCCTATGATCATCAATTGAGAAAGGTCATAAGAGAAGGCAAAACAAAAAGAGAAGACATAGATGATAATGTTGAGATGCCTCTCTTATTATGTCAAGATGAAAGGGAGTTACAGTAGGAAGAATTATTAAAAGATGATGAATTCATAAAGACTAAAGAATTCAAGGAATTTCTTATTTGGGCCAAACAATAACAAGTGGGGGTAGAGCTACAACTAGAAGGAGAAGCAATCAAAAGTGAGGCATTACAGGCTCTCCAATAATATGATCCAGAATCTAAGAACATGACCCCTGATGAAGCTAGACAATTAGTAAAGTCTAGTGGCATGTTACTAGTAGAGGGATGGGACCTGGCTTCAGCCTTCATCATTGATCAAATCAAAATGCAAATAGATATCAATTTTTCAATACAGACACAAGTGGGACAGATGATTAAAGGATGTGGTTATCCTACACAATCTCAAACCCTAGCTATGTGGGCTCTAGCTCCCAAAAACCAGAAGCCATCATTGATAAATGTACAAGAGAAGATGTAAGGGGACAAAATCATCTGGTATGTTCACAATACATGGGATCTAGAAATTTCACAAGCCCTAACTCACTTTCTCACCTCAATGAAGCAAAATTTGTGCAAATGTCAAATAGGTATCAAAAGAAATTTGATGAGACAAGTCTTGTTGTAAAAGACATATAATTGGTATTAATAAAGATTAATACTTTGGAGAAAATAATAGCATAGCTAACTCAGAAGCTACAAGAGATCCCTGAAGTTGTTCCCGCTGAACCTAAATAGGCTAAAGATGCACTTTTACATATAGAGGATGCTCAAAAGGAAATAGAGCAGAAAGATATAGAGAAGAATAATGTTTCTTTAGAAGCCTTTATACATATTTTACAGTACATAATTAACATTTTAAAAGATAAAGCTGACTTAGTGCATGGAGCTTATAACAAGTTTCCTGACCTACAAATTGAGGTAACCAATTTTGTTTCAACACTATACCCTTACTTTGGGACGTAGTCAGTTAGGACCAATTTATTTGAGAGATTAGCTGTCGTGCAGCCACATAGGGAAGACCTACCAGAAATAGTCACACAAGTAGGTGATGTAATAGAATAAATTGGGGTAACCTTTTCCTTCTTCAAGGGCAAGGCAAATAAGATAGATGCTAGATTAAATATGTTTGGATCTGATTACAATAAGTTTATTCTTCCCATAAGATCATAGGATAATCAGATAAAAGAAGTAGAAGTATGGAGAAATGAATTTGATTCATTATTGCCTAGTAAAGAGGCATTTATTGCTGACAACAATGAATTAGATATGGAAAGGTTTAATAGAACCTTGGATGAGGCATTTCAGAGTAGGACACTTGACACCTGATCTTTGAGCACAGGGAGGTCAGTCATAAAAAATATTAGTGTATGTTATCCTGTAATGGCAGTCACTAAATCTCGCAATAACTATTAGAGGCTATCCAGAACATATTTAGATGGAGGTACTAGCTAGCAAAAGATTTCAAAGATCTAATTTTATTGTATTCCTATTTTGTCCTTCCACCGCTTGGAGTCTTATAGTCTTTCATCTTCTTCTATCTTTTAGGTTTATGTATTAAACCATATGAAGCTTGTTGTATCCTTAGTTTTTAAGGGTTCCAAGATGGTTTAGACTATATATTTAGCATTTGTATCATTTTGTAAGGAGAGGAGAGGTGAAATATAATTGCAAGCCAGACTACTCAATTTTTTTTGAGTTTTTGTGCTTATTGTCTATTGAATGTATTTGAAGTAGTAACAATATTAATAAATACATTGCAATTTATGTTGTATATCTTGTGTTGTCTCTTTATATTTCTGTTCTAGCTCTTGTATGTTTAATTTGTAAAGCATTTTAGATATACCAATTACAAGGTGATTGTGCAGTTGCTTGTGAGTTCTTTCAAGGAAGGATTAATTCTTACAGGTGATCCTAGAGAGCTAAGCATTAGTGTTAGGATCTGATAACAAGGGTGTGGGAGTGAGAGGATAGTATGTAAGGAATTATATCTAAATTGCATGTATTTTCATTGATCAGTTTATTGTGGATTTACATTTAATATTGACTCTTTGCCCAAGGATTAGGCACTGGTTTGAAGTTTGGTAGGTAGTTTATCATCATCTAGAATTTAAAGAAAATCAATCATTTACACTTTAGTTACTAAGAATATATGCATTTCAAGCAATTGTATTAAGAATACAATTTAATTTACGGATTCCTTAAAGACATAATCACTAGGTTAACCCTCCTAAGTTCAGAGAACTACAAAAGGAAGAAGGATGAGAATCCTTATCTTACTGATGTTTATTATTGTCAAGATCATAATTTGGCTCATAATGCTCTGTATTCAGTTAATCATTGTCATCTGCAAAGTGTTTCATCAATTGATACAGTAAAATATAATTAGCAAATCAGTGAAAGCCCAAATCCACTATCATAGATACTAAGAATTAGTAATTATTTGAAGGTACACCTGCCTGATCCTATGGATCTCAAAGTAGAAGGAGGAACTAGTCCTCATTAATTAGGCTTTCTCTTGCATGAGTTTAAATTGGAAATATAAAGAGTAAGCATTCACACTATTTTAAGAACTTGCAAGAAAAATCCCTAACACTATCCAAGCACATGATTCTCACCATGGATTCAAGAACCTTGAGGAGCCATGTAATATAACTACCCAAAATGGGTCAAGAACTCCCAACTTGCAAAACAAAACAAAACAAAACTATTTGCACTTGAAAACAAACAATGAAGCTCAACAGACTAAGAACACACTCTACAATTTCTATTAACTTCTTCAATCCCTATGAAAACATACATCCTTTGAAACATCATGCATCCAAGTATATAACCCGTGCTCTCCAACAACTTTCACCAACTTCATGAATGCAGGTATGGGAAATCATTAAGAAACCTCCCATCACTTTGGCCATGTGTAACTACCCATTGAAAACAAGGCGACACATATTGAGTTGTTATAATTGACTGGGCTGGTCAGAAAAGACAAAGCCATGATTTCTAGGTCATTAACAGACATCACCAAACATCAGTACCAAGTTTTAGAATACACTGAGCATCAGCACCTGAGCATCAGAACAAAATGGACACCCAAAAGAAACCTCGAGTGACATCATCGAGAAACATTCCTGAGCAACGCAATGTAACCTAAGAAAAATTCCTAAGCGTCATCATCGAGTGTTCTGAACAACATTCTCGACCAACATAGTGCAACCCAAGCATTTTTCCTTACTTTATTTTCACCATTTGAGGTTCCTAGTGCCTTGGTTGGAGTTATAGAGGCTTACAAACTACCTCAACACACACTAACCTAAAAAAACAACTTAAACAACTATGGTGTTCTTTCACCGAATTGACCTCAGTCATTACAAAAGTGGTAGAACAGAACACCTTACAAACAACTTACAAACCCAAAATGCTTTCTAACCTAGGTGCTCCTACAACATACTCTCCGGAATGAGATAAATCAACTTCCAGGTGATTGGATCAAGTCAGGATTGATGCCTAACCTTTTGAAGTTGGCCTCTTGCACCCATGTAGCCTCCGAATCAGCTTGTCCTTGCCATTTGACTAGATGTTCCATGTAGGTCTGCCTTCTGGTGTTCTTGGAAACTCTTGAATTCAAAATCTTCTCTTCCTTTGGTGTTTTTTCAATTGGAATTTTTAATGCTTTGAGGTCTTCAGTGTCTGCTGCTAGATCATAACCTCCTTCTGGGATTGGTCCTTTATAGGACACCTGATCTGCCACATTGAAAATGGGAGATAGTCCTATGTCTGCAAGAAGATCAAATTTATAAGCATTGGACCCATACTTCTCTAGGATTGGACAAGGGCCTATCTTCCTCATTTTAAGCTTACCGGGAACACATTTTTTCAACCTTGCTTTGTTTAGATGCACCATGAACAAATCTCTAACTTGAAACTGAACATCTCTTTTCTAGGCATCCACCTTCTACTTGATGTGAGTTTTACTCTCCACTAATGCTTCCTTTACTGTATCATGGACATTTTTCATGGATTGAGAAAAATATTCAGCATACCCACTCTTCTCTGCATTGCTTCCAAGATCCCTGAGTTCACATATACCCCTAGGATGAATCCCATACACTATTTCAAAAGGGCTCTTTCTAGTTGATCTATTGACTGTATCATTATAGGAAAATTATTCTTGGGCAAGTAATTGATCCCATGATTGTCCATATTCTTTTTTGAGACATCTCAACAGATTTTCTAAGCTTTTTTTCACCACTTCAGTCAGACAATTGGTCTGTGGATGATACGAAAAGGTAAAGGAAAAATTAGTACCAAGATTTTGCCACAAGGTTTTCCAAAAATGACTTATAAAAATAGAGTCTTGGTCTAATACAATACTCAAAGGTAATCCATGTATCCTTATTGCTTCTCTAAAGAATATATTTGCAATGTAACATGCATCATGTGTATTTTTACATGGAATGAAGTGAGCCATCTTGTTGAACCTATCCACAATCACAAATATACTGTCCATTCCCTACTTGGTCTTTGGAAGTCCAACTACAAAATCCATACTGAGGTATTCCCAAGGTCTATTTCGGATTAGAAGGGATGATATAATCCTGCATTGGATGATGTCCCTTTTTCCTTTTTATAGACTATGCAAGTCTTTACATATATTTGGACATCCCTACTCATTTTTGGCCAATAGTAGTACCTCTTTACCAATTCTAGAGTTTTATTCAATCCAAAATGTCCACTTAATGAACCATTATCCTTCTCTTGTACTAAGTTCTCTCTCATTGAACCTCTCGGTACATAGAGTTTTCCTCCTTTAAACAAAAGACCTTCTTGAAGAGTATACTCAGAATAGTCACAATAAAAATGATTTTCAAAACCTTGACATACTTTGTATGCTGCCGAAAAGTCTGCATCTGCTGGATACAAATCCTTGAAGCTTTCTATGCCAATGCTTCTTAACTAAACTTATTGTACCCTAAGAAGCCTTCTACTTAATGCATCTACTACCTTATCTTGTACTCCCTTCTTGTGCTTTATGGTGAAGGTGTAGGCTTGGATGCACTCCACCCATTTCATATGCTTATGACTTAGTTTCTCTTGTGAATTCAAAAAATTCAATGCTTGGTTGTCGGTAAAGACTACAATTTTTTTGGGAAGGAGATAATGTCTCCATTTTCTTAGTGCTTTCACTAATGCATAAATTTCCAAATCATACGAGGAATACTTCCTATTTGCATCACTAAGATTTTCACTATGAAAAGCTACTAGTTTTCATTCTTGACTCAAAATTGCACTGGCAGCAATATTACTGGCATCACATTCCACAGTAAACAACTTGTCAAAACTAGGAAGTGTCAATATCGATTGAGTTTCTATTATTTGCTTCAAATATTCAAATCCTTTATCAGCGTACTCATTCCATTGGAATTTATCTTTCATACCCCCTTTTATGGTATCTAAAATAGGTGCACTGATTTCACTGAACTGTCTGATAAACTTCCAGTAGAACTGTGCTAATACATGGAAGCTTCTTACTTCTGTAGCTGACTTTGGTGTAGGCCAATTCAAGATTTCTTCCACCTTGCTTGTATCCATCTTCAAGTTGTACATGCTAGAATCTAACCTGCTAGGAGCACGCTCAGACATGTAAACGTTAGAGACATACATCAAATAAGCATACCTAACATGTCTAAAATACTCTAAAACAAAGGATCCCATCATGATCTCCAATGAGCTGAACAAGGGCACCTAATGCCTTATTGATATTCATTTAGAGAAGGTTGTTGGTGTGCTCTCCTAACACAATATATTAATCCCACTTTGATTGATTAAAGATGCAAACTAAGAAGTGAAAAACTCAAGAGAAAGTATGAGGAACTTGTCTCAAGTCATCACCATGACTATATGAATGCAAAGATTAAACTAGATTTGTATGCAAGATGAAACAAAACTAAGATTCATTCCATTATGGGCCTAAGATGTGATATCTAGATTACCAAAATGAACTAAGCATGAACTATAAATTAAACTTGCTATGAAAATGCTAAATGCTCTAGAATCAAACTAACATGATAACAATGCATAAAAGGGAGATAATTTGCTCTTAACAAAGGCCTCTATTTATAGAGCTTTTGGAGGAGAGAGAGGGATTGGATGAGGTGGAGCTCATGTGGCATCCACATAGGTGGCACATGAGGGACACATAAGCCATGCAAGAGGCCCACTTTTCCCACACATGTGTGAGCAACTTTGGATGTGATATGTCAAAGTTTACTTAAAGTACACATGTGAAGGATCTTGTAAGAGGTGTAAGAGATTTAGGCCAATGAAACACTTTTAAAAAGTGTAAGAAGGTGTCATCATGGGTGTAAGAAACCTTGTTGGCACCAAATAAGAATTATTTGGAAAAGGTGATTTTAGAAATTTTCTCAGACATGTGTGAGCAAATAATTAGGACTAATTGGTGTAGTAATCAATAAATTAGCTTAATTAACCTTAGTTAATTAATAAATAGGTCTATTTGGTGAGAGTGATGTGAGGTAGGGTAGGATCTAGGTCTAAATTAGTTTAATCCAAATTAGATTTAGATTAATTATAGTTTAGT
>MU225821.1:2620430-2637897 GCA_018584345.1 Thuja plicata | reverse complement strand
TTAATTAAATAGATAGAAGAATATAACAAATATAATTAATTAAAATTAACTATAATGTTATGGAAATATTAATTAAATTAATATAAGGATGATTTTAGACGTCTATATTTTGCCCCTCTTTGATGCGGTGTTGAAAGTGGCGTTGCGTCAAAGAAAAGAAAATAAGATGCCCTAGAGAGGTTAAAAAAACCTATTGCAGCGAGAGAGGAGTGTGCCCCCTCGAGAACATAAATGGAAAAATACAATTTTTAATAAAATTTTCTTGAAAAAGGTAGGAAAACGGGGAATGAGGACCCATTGCATGGTGTGTCCAAGGAAAATGGGGGAAAAATGGGGAACAGGGAGAAGGACAGTAGAAATGGGTCCCATGGGGCTATAAATAGTCCACCAGGGCCCAATGACAAGTCATTTTCATTCACAAATAACAAAAAGAGAGGAGAGAAGGAGAGAAATGACAGCACAAATTGAGTGAGTACAACATGGGGAGCACATCTGAGTGTACCAGCGACCTGTGGATGCTAGACCACCGGTGAGTAGTCAAGAACCACCTAGTATGTTACACATTTATTGCTTTTGTAGGTCATTTATAGGGTAATAAATGCTCCCAAACCAGTGCGCAGTGCAGATGACAGTCGACAGACTGCCATCCTTGCAGACGGTCGATCGGTGATCAACGTCTGCGCAGATGGAGATCGATCGATCTCCATCTGTGAGGGCAGGGGGAGGGAAAAGAGCACAACAGAGACATCAGTATGTGAAATCCACTGTCTACATGACAAATGGGTGGCAACCTAAATCACCATTTGCGCAGACTGACGTCTGTGAAGATTTGTCGGCTCCGTAGATTGGCGACTGCAAAAGTCCACCATTTGTGAGGGTCAATCACTGTCTGCGTGGATTGACCCAAAAATAGAAGAAAAGAGAGGGAGAAGAGGGAAGACAAGGGTTCGAGAGCATTTTTGATGCCATGGATGGGCTTGGGATATTTTTTGATGCCCTAGAATGCTATCTGATTGCTCATATTTTCTTGCTGGATGTAAGAGGAGACCATCACCTTCCGGGTGAGGGAGGCCTATCCAGCGACTATGGCGCTGGAGAAGGAGTTGACAAAAATAGAGTGGGGGATGGTGACATTATGCAGACTAGAGCACGTACGCCATTGGCCACATTTGTGAGCACATAATGTGCTCATGTCTACTTTGATAGAGAGGTGGCATAGCACCACTTCTAGCTTTCACTTTCCTTTAGGAGAAGCTACTATCACTCTCCATGACGTATGGAGGATCTACAGAGTGCCCATTCAGGGACTTATATCCGAGTACTATATTGAGGGCTCAGAGCCCTATATGGAGATGGCATTTGGCCGGAGATTTTCTGATCTGCCTATTACACGATAGTGGATGTCCTAGATAGGGGCTATGATGATGGAGCCACGACCATGGTGGTTGGTGTTATACTTAGCTAGATTAATAGTGGGATGACTTATGCCTGATCATGCAGGCAAGGGATTCTTGATAGGTTGGGTGCAGGTATTGAGCAACATGGTGGAGGATGGAGACCAGTACTACTAGGGATACGCCATTCTCAGCTAGCTGTATTATGATCTACATATGTGTGCCTACCACAAGGGTAGGGAACTAGGTCCCGGATGTATGCTTCTTCTGGTATGGGTGTGGGAGCATATTGTGGTCATACGAATGATTAGACACTGCAAGACCTGAGCAGCTTATGAGCCGTTTGTATGTAGGTATAGGCCACCTATCAGTTATGAGGCTACAGATTTAGTGGTTACTGGCAATGACGATTGGATGAGATGGGGGATATACTATGGGCACCCTATGCGGGGTGTGAGGCCTAGGGTCACGAGATTCCATAGTAGGATGGATACACTGAGGATGAGTTCTATGACTTGTACTATATGAGATTTGTGTAGACTGACTGATGGCTGATTTGTAGGACATCTTATATGATATCCAGGTACATGTCATCCAAGGTATGGAGGTAGATGGGACAAATTTAGGAGATAGTGCTGGATGGGTTCCCACATCCATTGGTGACCTGAGAGGTTGGGAGTATCTAGGGCATGAGGATTAATCCCTGGATACCATGAGCGTCTTTTATGGGGATGATCGAGGTCCCATGGATCAAATGCCGAGAGTCATTATAGGATGCAGGTGTAGTGCCAGCATACACTCAGTGGTGGGCCGCACATAGACCTGTTAGACTGACAGTGCCAGGAGTCATACAGGAGGATGAGAAGCCAGGGGTCAAAGGGGATGGAGGAGGCCAGGATGGGGATGACGATGAGGAGGGGGGAGATGGAGGGGCTGGAGGGAGGAGAGTCCAGCCAAGGGTTGTAGCACCAAGGAGGAGGGGACAGGTATAGATACCCATAGGAGGGTAGCCACCCATTGTTCCCGATGTACAGGTATAGGGATAGGGGCCACAGGGGACACTGAGAGAGGGACATGTACCACTAGCAGGCTATGTAGCCTAGGATATCCATGATATTGTGATAGTAGAGTAGGATAGTCTTCAAACTGAGCTAGGTAGGGTTGAGGGCTTGTTAGCAACATCTCAGGTGACTGAGGTGAGTGTACAGGCAGAGATCCAGAGGCTGTAGGGATTACTTGCTATAGCATAGGCCATAGCCAGTAGCCTACAGACAGAGGTAGCCCAGGTACAGGGGGAGCTGATAGCAGAGACTGCTTAGGGGGATAGTGCTTAGAGAGCACTAGACATTTTACATGCTCAGGTGGACAACAAAGAGTTCACTATCATTGAGGAGCACATGGATTGTGATGAAGATTTGGTAGCGATGTCAGCATAGATAGCAGGTCTTACGGTAGAGCAAGATCTAGCATGGAGACATGCAGAGGATTACATTGCAGACCACAATATAGTGCATCTAGTAGGTAGGGCTGTGGGAGTTGGATAGATGATGGTAGATGCCATGGTGACACAGAGGGAGGCAGGATGAAGAGGCCAAGAGGCTGCATATTACATGGGACTCTATTATTGTGCAGTACTAGAGGGGTCACAATAGTCAGATTACATAGAGAGAGCTTAGATAAAGAGCACCAGACAAGGCTCATAGGGATCAGTGGGGTTACCATCACGTCCTAGCAGTGGTGCAGGACCATCCCGATCACCATCATGATTCTTCTCAGACCATCCTTTGATACACATTTTTGACACATTATGTATGATACTTGACATTTCTTATATATATACATGGACTATTTTGGGACTATTGGACTTTGATTTATGGACTTTTATGATGCTATGGATATGATGTGATGTTTATGCAGGATGTATGGATGCATTATGATGTTATATTACATATATTATATGATGTTTATGACTGACATACAGGATGAGATGAATATATGTATGATGATGCTGATGTATTTGTGATGCAGGGATGAGATGTAGATATATATAAATGTGATGTTGTAATGTTTATAGATGGATATATGTTTTCATGTATGGATGTAATGTGATGATGCATAAATTTAAAAATGAATGAATCCTAAAAAAAGTTACGGATTTTATCAATGCAACTAAATGAATGAAATGTAATTATATGCAATGGTACTAAATGATGATTAAAATGAAGTAACAATGCAACTAAATGAATGAAATATAATTATATGCAATGGTACTTAATAATGAGTAAAATGAAGTAACAATGCAACTAAATGAATGAATGATAAACTAAACGCTAAGGAATAATGATTAATGAATGGAGTAACAATGCAAAATGAGTAATGAACTAAATGAACAATGCAAGTGAGAATGAATAATGATTAATGAACAAAAATGAACAAGGCAACTAATAATGAATAATGATTAATGAACTAAATGAATAATGCGATGGATAATGAGTAATGATTAATTAACTAAAATGAACAAGGCAATTGATAATGAATAATGATTAATGAACTAAATGAATAATGTGATGGATAATGAGTAATGATTAATGAACTAAAATGAACAACGCGTCTATAATGAATGAATGCAATATGAAATATATGAGGACACTATTTTTGTGAGTATCAAATAGGTTTGATAAAATCACTTAGGTGACCGGATAGGGCGAATAAATAGAAACCTTTGCCAAGAGAAGAATCACAATGCAATATGACCTAAATACAATGCAAAGACTAACTACATGATGATAGTGGGATCGATACCATGTTAATGTTGGAGAGCACACCCTAGTTTGATATTGCAAAAGGAGTTATGCACCATGTGCTAGAAAACACAAGTGACATGGTTCCTTTGCATGGACTAGACTCTTAGACAAATAGGTTGCTAGGAACAAGAATGTAAGATATCCGATATGATGAGATCTATGAAATTTTACTCATGAGGAGACACAATACATCCAGATCTTATGAAGGATTTGAGATGCATGAATCTTGCCCCCAGTGAGGCATACATAGTCATAACCAAATATCAAAACATAGATGTACTAACAAACTATGACAAGCAGATCATACCACAAATGACATGTATTTCACTAGATGCTTACCATAATGAACCAAGATATAGAAGATCGAGGCTGTTGCGATAAGAATATAGTAAAACACAAGATAAAATCAACAAAAAGGCATCCTGACCAAGTGGTCATTTAGTCCAAAAGTTCTTTCCATGAACAATTTTGATGTGAGGATTGATAGAACATCCGACACTGGAAGGATGCATCCTGATGGGCCAAAGATTTGATTGATAAAAAGTGGGAATTCACTGGAAATTTCTTGTGAATAGAATGATCATAGGAAAGTCAATCTGTCTGGTGATTTGATGTAAAACATTTGCAATCACTATGTCTAGAACAAAGCTTAGTATTTGATGCGGTAAGCTCAGTCGTGCGAGAATTTTTACTGTGAAAGCGGAAAGATGGTCAAGGAACTACTTGCACAGATATGGGTAGTGACGCTTATTATGAAAGGAGATGCAAGCTATATAGACAAATGGTGGAAACTGATGGTGGATCTGACTACACATGGCACCTGAAATAGGTTTTCACCATGGTACTTATCCATTGTGCCACTGAAGTGGTTTTCATAGATGGACAGATTTATTTCTCTTTCTCTTTTTTGATATTCTTTTCAAGATTTTGTATTTTTTATGCTTTTTGATTTTTTGAATTTTTTTGCTTTTTGCTTTCTTTTTGAATGCTTTTGGATTTTCTTCTTTTCTAATTTTTTGGATTTTTGAAAATTTCTACTGTACAATAGACTACTGACTGATCAAGCATAGAAGCACTTGAGATGTACAATATTTACAGGATTAAGGAGCGGATCTCCCTCTAGTGATACAATCTGATAGGTGCCTGAACCATACTTTACTGTGATGATGAAGGGCCCCAACCAGTTAGGCTCAAACTTTCCTTTCTTTTCACGGTTCTGCAGGTTCTTCATATTATGCTGCATGACAAGATCACCAACCTCAAACTGACGAGGCATGCCAAAATTTACATGCTGGAATCTAACCTGTTGGGAGCATGCTCAGACATGCAAACGTTAGAGAAATACATCGAATAAGCATACCTAACATGTCTAAACATACTCTAAAACAAAGGATCCCATCATGACCTCCAATGAGCTAAACAAGGGCACCCAATGCCTTTTTGATTTTATCTTAGAGAAGGTTGTGGGTGTGCTCTCCCAACACAGTATATTAATCCCACTTTGATTGATTGAAGATGAAAACTATAAAGTGAAGAACTCAAGAGCAAGTATGAGGAACTTGTCTCAAGTCATCACCATGACTATATGAATGCAAAGATTAAACTAGATTGGTATGTAAGATAAAACAAAACTAACTAAGCTTCATTCACTTATGGGCCTAAGATGTGATATCTAGATTACCAAAATGAACTAAGCATGAACTACAAATTAAACTTGCTATGAAAATGCTAAATGCTCTAGAATCAAACTAACATGATAACAATGCATAAAAGGGAGATGATTTTCTCTTGACAAAGACCTCTATTTATAGAGATTTTGGAGGAGAGAGAGGTCTTGGATGAGGTGGAGCTCATGTGGCATCCACATAGGTGCCACATGAGGGACACATAAGCCATGCAAGAGGCCCACTTTTCTCACACATGTGTGAGAAAATTTGGATGTGATGGGTCAAAGTGTACTTAAAGTATACATGTGAAGGATCTTGTAAGAGATGTAAGAGATTTGGGCCAATGAAACACTTTTAGAAAGTGTAAGAAGGTGTCATCATGGGTGTAAGAAACCTTGTTGGCACCAAATAAGGATTATTTGGAAAAGGTGATTTTAGAAATTTTCTCACACATGTGTGAGCAAATAATTAGGACTAATTGGTGTAGGAATCAAGAAATTAGCTTAATTAACCTTAGTTAATTAATAAATAGGTCTATTTGGTGAGAGTGATGTGAGGTATGGTAGGATCTAGGTCTCAATTAGTTTAATCCAAATTAGATTTAGATTAATTATAGTTTAGTAGAATTAAGTCATGTGGAGGAATAAATAAATAAAAATTTTATTTAAAGGGAATTAATGAGGGGTGATGTATTAAATAAGATTTAACACATCAAAAGGGGTGGTATTTAATTAAATTTAAATACTAAGGAAAGTGAATCATATTTAATTAAATAGATAGAAGAATATAACAAATATAATTAATTAAAATTAACTATAATGTTATCAAAATATTAATTAAGTTAATATAAGGATGATTTTAGACGTCTACACAAGTTACCCTCTGAGATAACAAAACCTAAGTATACCAATTCTTGTTTCATGAACTCACTCTTTTCTAAGTTTATTATCAACTTTTCCTCATGCAATCTTTGCATTACCATTTGCAGATGTCTGAGATGATCCTCTTTTTTTTTACTGAACACTAGGATTTCATCTAAGTACACTACAACCCATTTTACAATGAAGTCCTTTAGAACCTCATTCATCAATATCATAAATGTTCTTGGGGAATTTGACAACTCAAAAGGCATAACAAGCCACTCATAAAGTCTTTCAGTGGTCTTAAAAGTAGTCTTCCACTCACCTCCACCTTTGATTATTATCTGATGATATCAACTCTTAGGATCTATCTTGGAGTAATATATAGCTCCACTGAGATAATCCATCAAATCTTCTATCCTTGGTATGGGGAACATATACCAAATAGTTCTTCTATTTATGGCCCTATAATCGGTACACAACCTCCAAGTACCATATTTCTTTGGGGCCAAGATGGTGGGAACATAATATGGACTTATACTCCTAATCAACCCCTGGTTAATCAGTTCTTGGATCTGGTTAGCTATTTTCGCATTTTGCTGTGGGGTCATTTTATAAGCATCTTTGTTTGTAAGTGAGGTTCTTGGGACAAAGTCAATCTGATGACTAATAATCCTATTAGGTGGTAGGGTAGCTGGTTGACCATCACTATTTATGGTCTGGTATTGAGTTAACAACCTTTGGATCTCTAAAGATAACTCTTCTCTCTTATTACCCTCTTCATTCTTCAGTTTCAAAACCAAATAAAAGCCCACTCCATTTTATTCCTCCAATGTCTTCAATAATTCCTTCTCACCGACCAACAATAGGTTAGGACCCCCTTTCTTTACTTCAATTTCTTCCAAGATTCACTGTATCTTGAAAGTCACTCCATCTTTCTTAAAGGAATGGGAGTTCTTAACTCCATCAAGCACCGCAGATCGGTCAAACTACCAAGGTCTACCCAATAATAGATGAAAAGCATCCATGGGTAGGATATCACACAACTCTTGGTCCTTATATCTCCCTATGGAAAATTCTACCCAAGCTTGTTCATTAACTAATACATGCTGATATTTATTCAACCAAGTAACCCTATGAGGATTATTATGAGGAATCCTTTTTAACTTTAACTTTTCAATAATTTCCAAAGAAACAATGTTATCAGTAGAACTTGAATCTATGATAACTTTACAGACCTTATCGAGTACCTTTCATTTGACTCAAAACAAAGATCTACTTTGGCTTGGTCGTTCTTTGCTGGGTTCTTTGAGGAGTTCTCTATGAATCATTAGATTCTCTCCCATCTCAAAATCTAGTAAAACTTTTGGTGTCTTACTACTAGAAGACTCTTTTTGCACTTAGTGGACTCTCTTCTCTCCTCCTTGTGATGTATAATTTTTCTCAGGACACGGATATGCAGGATGCCCAAATTGTTGACAGTTGTAACACTTCATTGAATAGAAATAAGATCATCTTCCCTCGTTATTGGTTCTTCCTCTTGAACTAGTATTTGAACTTCTTCCTTGGTTGTAACCACCTCTTGTGTTACTGAATTATCCTTGATTCTCACTGATCTTGGACTCACTCTGATTATTAGCTTCAAAATTCCTTCCTCCATATCCTCCTCTATGACCTCTACTATCTCTTCCTCTTCCTCTATTTCTTGAATCTTGTTTCTTCCTGAACTTCTCCTCCACATTTAGGGCTAGCTAATAGCATTGGTGTGTTATCTTAGGCCTTAAGAGACTTATCTCCTCTTGGATAATCCACTTGAGACCATTCAGATACCTAGCTACTTTTAGGCTTTCTTCTTCCATTACATGCGACCTTAAGCATAGCTTGTGAAATTCTTCTGTATAGGCACTAAATTATAAGTCTTCCTATCTCTTCTTGTGCAATTGTACTTCATAATCATCAGGAAGTTAAGTTTCCTTCATTTTTTCCACCATACCTTTCTAGTTGGTTATGAGGTTCTTTCCTTCTTTAGTCCTTTTAACTTGGACAAATTTCCACCAAGTGAGAGCAGTTCCTCTCAATATTATCTTACCTATTCTTACTTTCTGAGCTTTGGTCACTTTGTCATAGTCAAAGTGATTCTTGAGACCTTCTATCTACTCCATGATTAACTCTAGTTCCATCTTGCCACTAAATAGAGTCATGCCTTCTAAGGAATTTCTACTCATTTCCTTCAATACTTTCAAGAAGGGATCTTCTTGAAGCACAAGGTATAGCTTTGGTATTATGTCTTCCTCGGCCATTGATTTACCCTTTCCATCAGCTACTCTCATCCTTTCACTAGCTGCTATAGTCCTAAGATGCATTTCTTCCAGCTTAGCTGCCATTTCAACCAACTGTTCCTTCAGGAGTCTATTCTCCTCTTTCTTCCCTTCTAAATTATTTGCTAGCTCTACGTTGGTCATCATTTTGCATGAATTTATAGACTCTAATTAAAATAACACAAAAACAAAAAAATCCCAAATCTTCATTCTCTGATACCAATTTGATGGGAATTTTTTGGTCTAATGCTATAGAGTCAGACTGAATCTTCTTCAAGGTCTCTTTTTTAGACCTTCTAGGGTTTTTTAAACCCTAACCCAAGGGAAGTCACTAAGATCTTCACCCTTCACTCAAGATCTAGTTCCCCACCAATAAATTATCTCTCCATGCTCACTGAACCTACAAGGGTAGATTCATTCTCTTGGCTAAACCTACTCACTTAGCCTACACTCTCACAACATCTCTCTTGACTTTTCTTCCTTAACCAGACTATCACCAAGCTCGCTTAGGGTAAGAACTCCATCTGCATGTCCAATACTTTTCCTACTCTAACAAATCATAAAACTATGTATAAGGGCTCCTCTCAAATTCTATCCAGACACATGGTTCTCACCATGGATTCAAGAACCTCAAGGAGCCATGCAATATAACTACCAAAAATGGATCAATAACTCCCAACTTGCAAAAATAAACAAAAATACACTATTTTCACTTGAAAATAGACAATAAAGCTCAAAAGATAGACTAAGAACACACTCTGCAATTTATATTAACTTTTTCAATCCATATGAAAACATACATCCTTTGAAACATCATGCATCCAGGTATATAACCCACGCTCTCCAAAAAATTTCACCAACCTCATGAATGTAGGTATGGGCAATCATTAAGCAACCTCCCATCACATCAACCAGGTGTAACTACCCATTGAAGACAAGGTGACATGTATTGAGCCATTATAATTGACTAGACTGGTCAGAAAAGACAAAGTCATGTTTTATGGGTTGTTAACCGACATTGCTGAGCATCAGTACCGATCATCACAATACACTAAGCATTAGAACAAACTGGACATTTGAAAGCAACTCCGAGTGACATCACCAAGAAACATTCCCAAGAAACCTAGTGTAACCCAAGCGACATTCCTGAGCATCATCACCGAGCATTCTGAATAGCATTCTCGAGCAACATAGTTCAACCCAAGCACCAGTATTTCCCAAATACTAGTATAAACCGAGCACCAGTATAAGTGCAACCAGAACAATTTTCCTTACTTTATTTTCACCATCTGAGGTTCCTAGTTCCTTGGTTGGATTTTTAGAGGCTTTCAATTTACCTCAACACACACAAACCTAAAAATAAACAACGTAAACAACTATGGTGTTCGTTCACCGAATTGAGCTCAGTCATTACAAAAGTGGTAGAATAGAACACCTTAAAAACAACTTAAAAACCCAAAATTCTTTCTAACCTAGGTGCTCCTGCACCAATTTTCCATCCTCTTTACCTATAAATTGAGCCCTCACTTCCTTCATTTTCATCAACCTTTCATACAATATCATAATGCCCATTTGAGATTCAAAAACAAGACTCATAACCTTATAATGCCAAAATCCCTCCCAAATCCAATCCTAGAAAGCTTGAGAAATTTCACATTTGAGTACGCATCCAATGTTTTTAGACAAATCTACACATCAAGAAGGTTTCATTAGTTTAAGAAGGTTTGCAAGTTCTTAGGCCCTTTTGGTTATTTCAAGTCTTATTTTTGCTAATCATATATGTTGTAATAGATTAGTTTGTTAAACGTTTAAATTGTTTTTACATTCCTAATAAACACTAGTTTTATTGCATACATTTTGGCATGCCTAGTGGGACCCACTTCTACGCATCATTATCTATTTTTCTTAGCTTGTTTGAAAACTAACCTTAAAATAATAACATTTTTTTGTTTGAGTGTTGTTTGCAAGGTTTTCCATGTATCTGTAGGTTGGAAAGAAAAATAATAGATATTTGCATTCTCAGCCATATCTCCAAATTTTCACAGCAACAAAATTTAAAACTCAGTGAAATTGCGAGGACTTAAGGTGAGAATGTGATTGGAGTCCATGTGATCATGATCTTGCCAATTGGCCCTCTATGGTATGGAATAGACCTCTTTACCCATGTATTATGTCTCTTTATTTCTCCTTCACCAGCTGGCAAGAATACAATTTGACTACGTGGGAGCATTGTCTAATGATTGTATGCTATAAGGCATTTAATTCTAACAATTTATAATAAACCTTAAAAATTTGTAACCCTACAGGATAGTTTTTTTACCCTATGGGAATGTGTATAGATAGTTGACCAGGGAGGATCCCTGGTACAATAGGTATAAGTTTGTTTATTTTTTTGTCTTTTTAGCACCTGACATTTTATTTATTAATAGATCTATGGGATCATTGGTACGACTTGCGAGATCTCTTTTTCCACAGTGGGTGCTCTTTGTGTTGTGCAGATCGGTGGGATTGCAGACACAGACTGTGGGATTGTTTTTTAATTTTTTAATAAAAAAATTAACTCACTTTCATTTGGTGCACTAAAATTTACCTTGTATGCTCGACATCATTTCACACTTTGAATTTGGGATTAAAATTGAAAAAAGGTTAAAATTTGACAATCAAAACCTTACACTTTTTTTGGGTGCATGCTAAAAAATGAACAAAGACTAAAATTGAACAAAGCAATCAAACACTTCATTTTAGACTTACAAATTGAATCAAGAAATTTAAAATTTCCTTTTGGGCTTAAAAATTGAACAAAGCAATCAAACACTTCATTTTGGGCTTAAAAATTGAACAAGGAAAACAAAACACTTTGAATTGGTGCATTAAAATAAAAAATATTTGTGAGTTTACTTTTGTTTTAGGACTTATTAAACATTGAATAACTTGAATGAGATAATTAATTGTGTGCTTGAATTCTTTGGTGTGATTGCACACTTTGTAGAGTGCAACCTCATATCATACACTATCCTCTCCCACTGGCTCTCATGTTCGTTGGTGCAAGAGAAAAATGACTGTGACCGCTCAAAATGTTTCAATTTTTGTAGAGAGGGTTGTCTAGAGGGAGTGCTTCCCCTTTAGAGAATGGAATCAAACCAGTAAAAATCCTGACCAATATTTAAATAAGACATTAAACAAAGGCTTTTCTTACATCCCACCAAGCTCGTGTGAGGCATGTTGATGATAGTCTAGATCACGTGAATTACCCCTAAGTAGCCAACATGGTAAAATAATCTCTTGAGTGAGTCACGTTCATAAAAAATGATTATGGGGATGCCACAAATCTTACTAAGAACCAATTTTTATAAACTAAAAAAAACTTATATATTTGTTGATACGAAAGGTTGGAGACTGACTAAGATGCCCCACATGCACCTTTCATTGTGAGACATAAAATCCTTAAGGTTTTTGGACCTTTGGGGTGAGATATTCTAGTGATTCTTGTGCCATGGAAGGGATCCAGTGACACTAGAATCTCTACTTTTCCACTATGTCTGAGGTATATGGAGAAATCCAAGTGGGGACTCAACAAAAAGTATCCTATCCAGCCTAGGTTGTGAATGTGCTTAGTTATAAATACACACTTTGTGCTTGATGTACTTGTTCAGTTACATATCTTTTGCCAAAAAAAGTCAAAATATCACAATAATATAACATTTAACAAATTAAACACCTAGCCCAAATTTATATTCCAGAATCACCCATGTCTCAAAAATATTGTCATCCTAGTTTCACAATCACATCCTTACTATCATGTTGCATTATTTTCTTCTCGTGTCATCAGGTCCTCCATTTCTCCCCATTTCCTAGGCTAGTAGAATCATCTTCATCATTCCTCATCCCATTTCCATCTTCTTTGGAGTCTTTCCTTCCTCCTATCCTAAGCTCAATCTAAATCATAGTCTGAGCTTTTTTTTTTAAATCCTGATCTATGCTTTAGTTTTTCATCCATCTTTATCCTTCATCCCTATCCAACTCTTGACCTAATCACCATGTCACAATCCTATTATTATGAGTTTGTTCATCCTACCTTTTCTTCCACTTCATACCATTCTAATGATGATAAGAGTCTTGTTGATCATGATGAGTACAATGAAAACCTTAGCAAGCTTGCTCCAAGAATCCTTCAAAATACAATTATTCCTCCACCACTACCCCATCATATCTCCATGCCTACCCATTAGCACTCCTTATCATACCTTTTATTAGGAAAATTCATTATTGTATTCATCCACATCTCCCTCCTATATCACACCCACATATCCTCCTCATACATCATTCATGCCATCATCTTCTCTCATATTCATATCCCAATCTCCACCTTTCCACAAAAAAACTACTAGCTACATCCCTAACCCAAATCCACCACCTCCTCATCCTCCAACCTATTTTACAATCGATAATCCTAGTCCTCCAATTCCTCTAATGCATCATCATAATCCCCTACTATTTCTAATTCAACACCCACTCTATCCTACCTATCTCCTACATATAATCTAAATATACCATCTTTCATTCCCTTCTATTTCACTACAAATCCATTTCCACAATCCACCTACATCCCTCAATCCACTTCATATGGTATGTCTCAATCTATCAGTCTTCCCCATCAGTTAGTCAATCCAGTTCACAAGTCACCTCCATGCCTACTAAAGTGAACTATATAGCTATGCCATCTCCTACACCCATTTCTAAACCATAATTTACTCAACCAAGCTTGCAATCTACCACCATAGCTTCATATGTGGACTACCCTATCTTCCCACCATATACACATTCTAATCCTCAACCTCTAATACACATGTTTACAAGGAGTTTCACAAAGAATCGATCTCTTAAAGTTTACGAGTCATGTCATCTCACTCCCTCATGTGAAGCCACTAGTGATGAGGCCCTTTTACCCCCCACACCCATCATTCCTCTTCCATCTCCCACACCTATCATTTCCCTTCCACCCACCAAACATATTTATCCTCTTTAATCTCATAACATCATTAAATCCATCCAATTCTCATCCACATCTCCTCCTTCTAGCATTATCCTAACCCCATCAAATAAGCCTCATGAATCCACCCTTTTTCCCTCTATCACAATTAAAAAACCTATCATCCTTCCATCCCCTCTATCTAAAGAGTCTATCCATGCATCTCCCATCAAACCATCTACACCAATCCAATCATGTCAAGATCTTGTCCAAAATCATGTTGAAATATCCATCAACCTCAATCAAGATCCTAACATATCACTTCCTCCATTACATAATCGATTATTGTTAACCACTCCATCTCATGATCCATTTTCATCCACTCTTCTAAATCAATTCTACCATTATACCTCCTCCATCTCATGATCCATTATCATCCACTCTGCCAAATTGAGATCCTTCCATTCTACCTACTCCATCTCAAGATCCATACTCCAATCTGAGTCAATATTACAACACCCCATCCCCTCCACTTCATGATATTTTCTCGCCTCCAATATAGACTATCCCACCACCATCACTCTATCCCCTTATTTCAATTTCCTTCATGGAAAATGGTCAAATTTTAATGGAAACAAATGTCATATCCACCATGTACACTCCACTTAATAATGGACTCGCATCTTGTTCCCCAAGTGAGAAGTATCCTACCAGCTTGGATTGAATGATAAAAAAATTGAATTATCAAGGTAAATTATTAGGAATAAATGAGAAAGGTACCTTGGAGCCCATCCATGTCAAATAACATCCATGATCTTATGGTCTTGGTTACACTTCTCAAGGCCCTTTATCCAAAAATGTTGGTACAACTAGTACAAAATCTGTGCATGCTTCTAAACCCACCATTGAATCTTCCCATCATTTCTCCAAAAAATTTAATGCCATCCCCCTCCTCCATAATTAAAAACCAAGACAACCTACTACATTCCTCCTTCATACTCTAAATCTATTTTGGGTCCCTATTTCCCCAAATAAACCATTTCATACACTCCACATACAAATTCCATTTTGGGCCCTTACATCCTGAAATCCTATTCTAACACTTATCCTACTCATTCATTCATCCACCAACCCCATATAAAAAATCCCAACCCTTGAATTCCCAAATAGGATTGACAAAGAAACATATCCATATGTCCAATCCACCATCCTACCTCCATCACTCCATCCATATTTCCTCCATCTCATGCAATTTCTCATATTCCTTCTAATGCTACTTGCTATAATTTAGATGCAAAATCACAAATGCATAAGCTAAATATCTACAACTATCTATAGATTTCCATGTCCACCCCGAAAGACATGCTCAAGAAAAGAAAAATCCAATCTAAAAATGCACTATATCCCAAAGACCGCAAAGGCCCACCAAAGCAAAAGAAAAAACTATGTTGATCTCAAAGCCAAAATATGAAATACATCTAAAAGAAAAATCCACAATAGCATCCACAGTTTCTAATCATCCAGCTAAGAATTCCTCTCCTCCATCTCCTAAATCTATTTTAGGTCCTTATGTCCTAAAACTACGTATCATAACTCCTCCATCATTTCCACATGTACCATTGACTTCCCATCCACTCTTTCCACACCCCTCACAAAATGTGCCAATATTGGTCCTGTCAACATCCCCTATCAAATTGAATTTCTATAATTACATCCATACATTTCCTACCCCCATATCCTGTATCCCACATACATCCCCCATAAAAACCATCTCATCCACACCTTTGCATAATCCATCCATTCTAATAAGGTTGTATCAACATACACTTATCACTATAAATGGGCTCCCATTACCTTGATTTTTAAATTTATGCTTGAGTCATGCATCCATCTCCTCCTTATCATTCCATCCATAAAATCCCTCCAAAACCTCCCAAAAAAAGTCAAAAAATTAAAAACTCAAAAAGCAAAAAAAAAAGGAGTAAAGAGAAATATTCTTCTGATGGTGAAAAATTTAAAAACAAGCACCTTGGACAAGTACCATGATGAAAACCTGGTAAAAAAGAGTCATCCATAATCCCTCCATCTAGTTTCTCTCCACACTTGGGGGCAAGTTATTCTAGCCACCATCTATCACTTCCTCAATCTCACTTTCTCCCATACCTATCATGCCTTGTCCATTTTTCCTCCTCCATCCTCCTTGGGATCTTGATAAAACAAAAATAAAGACTACCATGTAAACATTCTTTGGAAAGCTCTTGGCATTAATTTCAAAATCCCCCATTTCATGAACCTATCATCCTTACCTACCGACCATCCCATCTTCCATCCCCCTCCATTCTTCAACCACCATCTTATCTTCCATCTCCTTCCCTCCTCTTTTTATCTTATATTCTATCCTATCGTAGCCCTAAGAATTCCTCTTCATGCATGAACTATCCTAATAAGGGTCATCTTATCCCTTGGTGACATAGTCCTTGGAGACCGTATCATATCCAAATTTCACCTCGCAAATGTTGCCTATCACTTTCTCTTCATTCATAATCATTTTGTCTCCCAATTCTCCTCTCCTATCGACCTATCATATTCAATCCTCTATCATTTCCTCCTCCATCATTTCCACATGTACCATCAACTTCCCATCCACTCTTTCCACACCCCTCACAAAATGTGCCAATATTGGTCCTGTCAACATCCGCTATCAAAATGAATTTCCATCATTACATCCATACATTTCCTACCCCCATATCCTGTAGCCAACATACATCCCCCATAAAAACCATCTCATCCACACCTTTGCATAATCCATCCATTCTAATAAGGTTGTATCAAGATACACTTATCACTATAAATGGGCTCCCATTACCTTGATTTTTAAATTTAAGCTTGAGTCATCCATCCATCTCCTCCTTATCATTCCATCCATAAAATCCCTCCAAAACCTCCCCAAAAAAGTCAAAAAATTATAAAAATATAAAAAACTCAAAAAGTAAAAAACAAGGAGTAAAGAGAAATATTCGTCTAATGGTGAAAAATTTAAAAAAAAGTGCCTTGGACAAGTACCATGATGAAAACCTGTTAAACAAGCATCATCCATAATCCCTCCATCTAGTTTCTCTCCACACTTGGGGGAAAGTTATTCTGGCCACCATCTATCACTTCCTCCATCTCACTTTCTCCCATACCTATCATGCCTTGTCCATTTTTCCTCCTCTATCCTCCTTGGGATCTTGATAAAACAAAAATAAAGACTACCATGTAAACATTCTTTGGAAACCTCTTGGCATTAATTTCAAAATCCCCCATTTCATGAACCTATCATCCTTATCTACCGACCATCCCATCTTCCATCCCCCTCCATTCTTCAACCACCATCTTATCTTCCATCTCCTTCCCTCCTCTTTTTATCTTATATTCTATCCTATCGTAGCCCTAAGAATTCCTCTTCATGCATG
>MU225821.1:2602025-2620380 GCA_018584345.1 Thuja plicata | reverse complement strand
TCTATCCTATCGTAGCCCTAAGAATTCCTCTTCATGCATGAACTATCCTAATAAGGGTCATCTTATCCCTTGGTGACATAGTCCTTGGAGACCGTATCATATCCAAATTTCACCTCGCAAATGTTGCTTATCACTTTCTCTTCATTCATAATCATTTTGTCTCCCAATTCTCCTCTCCTATCGACTTATCATCTTCAATCCTCCATCATTTCCTCCTCCATCATTTCCACATGTACCATCGAATTCCCATCCACTCTTTCCACACCCCTCACAAAATGTGCCAATATTGGTCCTGTCAACATCCCCTATCAAAATGACTTTCCATCATTACATCCATACATTTCCTACCCCATTATCCTGTAGCCCACATACATCCCCCATAAAAACTATCTCATCCACACCTTTGCATAATCCATCCATTCTAATAAGGTTGTATCAACATACACTTATCACTACAAATGGGCTCGCATTACCTTGATTCTTTAATTTATGCTTGAGTCATCCATCCATCTCCTCATCATTACATCCATAAAATACCTCCAAAACCTCCCCAAAAAAGTCAAAAAATTAAAAAAATATAAAAAAACTCAAAAAGTAAAAAAAAAGGAGTAAAGAGAAATATTCGTCTGATGGTGAAAAATTTAAAAACAAGCACCTTGGAAAAGTACCATGATGAAAACCTGGTAAACAAGAGTCATCCATAATCCCTCCATCTAGTTTCTCTCCACACTTGGGGGCAAGTTATTCTGGCCACCATCTATCACTTCCTCCATCTCACTTTCTCCCATACCTATCATGCCTTGTCCATTTTTCCTCCTCCATCCTCCTTGGGATCTTGATAAAATAAAAATAAAGACTACCATGTAAACATTCTTTGGAAACCTCTTGGCATTAATTTCAAAATACCCCATTTCATGAACCTATCATCCTTACCTACCGACCATCCCATCTTCCATCCCCCTCTATTCTTCAACCACCATCTTATCTTCCATCTCCTTCCCTCCTCTTTTTATCTTATATTCTATCCTATCGTAGCCCTAAGAATTCCTCTTCATGGATGAACTATCCTAATAAGGGTCATCTTATCCCTTGGTGACATAGTCCTTGGAGACCGTATCATATCCAAATTTCACCTTGCAAATGTTTCCTATCACTTTCTCTTCATTCATAATCATTTTGTCTCCCAATTCTCCTCTCATATCGACCTATCATCTTCAATCCTTTCATCTCCCAATACTTATCTATGTTAGAATAGTCTCAAAGGATAACTGAGAGGGGGGGGGTGAATTAGTTATCAGCTACTTTAATTCTTTTCTTTTCTTAGATACAATTAACATAAATTAAATGCACATTCAAATAACACAATAGAGAATACAACAATTTTGGTTACGGGGAAAGTAAATAGGTAAAAACCCCAGTGGGAATTAACACCCACAAAGAACTGTACTTGAGTATAATTATCCCTATTAAGAGATCTTGCAACCATGTTAGGAGTTGTTCTTTACAATGCAATAAGTACAAAGACCTTGTTAAAGGTTGGACCCTATTAGGAGTCTTTTACAAGTAACCCTGTTAAGGGTGAGGATTCACTGTCCAAAAGTTCACTGCTAAAATGATGAAGCCTGCAACCTTCAGTAGAATAGATATAGACTATATTTGATAGATGAACTAATTGAGTAGACCTTTTGTCTTGATCAGTTCTAGTGTGTTGTATACTTCCACTTCTTCTTCACATAGATATTTTCTTGATGAATGAAATGTCTCTACTGTCCCAAAACAACAGACATTCTATCCTATAATTTTTCTTTCTTTTTTCTTCTCATTCACACTTGACATTCATCAAATGAACTACTATAAGTATCTTCTCCAAAGGATGTGATCTTTGTTGGCTCTAGGAGTCCCTTCAATACTTCTTTAGTCGGCCACATCATCCATGCAACTTGATTAGAAATACACAACTCATACTGAATAGACACGACGCTTCACAAAGTTGGCTCCACCAAATTAAATCCAACTTCACAATTATGATAGAACATGTTTGGTGCCTTTAGATAAATATATTTAACTCATAAATAAACATGAATAAAAACACACATATCCCAAAGATAGGTGCAACTCAAGAATTAATGTAATTATGTCAGCTCTTCACAGAAAGTCTTCAATCTCTATAACTATCATAACTGATTAACATAACTCAACTGAAACTTCATATTTGACTCAGTAAGAATGCACATAGCATCTAGAACATGTATAAACCATGGAAATGAACATGCATATCTCCAAAACATCTATACTAATAATTTCATATAGAACACTCTTGTATATTATATGTTGTCATCAATGACAAACATATAATCAATTATTTGCATAGAAGCAAATCTCCAACAATCTCCCCCTTTGACAATGATGACAACATATGATATCATCAACTCAAATTTTCTTCCTTCTTTTTACAATCTTCTCAATATCCTCATCAAAAGTTCATTTTCACTGCTGCTACTCTGTATACTCCCCCAGAGTATATGCTCCCCCTTACTAATACTCCCTCTTTGACATCAATGAAAAAGGGTGTTAAACACCACTAAGCACAGGTACTACTCTAGAAGTAGAGTAGTCAACCATTCATTAGTCACCATGGAATGATGTTCTTGCTGCAAATTCTAATCAGACTCAGGAAAGGGAATTAATCCCAACTTCTCCCTGAGATACTCAAAAGTATATTTTGATAATGGCTTTGTAAAAATATCTGCTAATTGTTTTTTAGTGCTTACATAATCCAACTTTACTTCTCTGTCTAAAAATTTTTCACTTAGAAATGGTATTTGATCTCAATGTGTTTTGTCTTTGCATACATAACAGGGTTCTTAGACATATTGATAGTACTAGTCTTGTCACAATGAATAACAATAGGGTAATTAATCTAAATACCAAAGTCTTTAATCATCTGTTTGATCCAAACCATTGTTGCACAATTCAATGCTGCTGCAACATACTCAGCTTCTGCTATTGACTAAGAGATACAATTCTGCTTTTTACTTATCCAAGTGACCAATCTGTCTCCAAGAAATACTGCTCCTCTTGATGTACTCTTTCTATCATCAACACAAACTACCCAATCTTCATCTGTGTATACATGAAGTTGTATATTCTTTGAGTTAGGTTACCATAAACCATAGTCAATAGTCCCTTTTAAGTATCTGAATATTCTTTTTTATTGCCATTAGGTGATTTTGCTTGGGTTCAGCTGCAAATATTCCAACAATGCCAACTGCATTAGAAATATCAGGTATAGATTGAGTAAGATATATAAGTATTTCAATCATAGACTTGTATAGGGTCTTGTCAACTACTGTGGAATCATCATCTTTAGAAAGCTTTCTTCCTATTATCATGGGGGTTCTTACTGGTTTTCAATCTTCCATCTTGAAAGTCTTCAATATCTCCTTCACATACTTAGATTGATTTATGAATATGCCTTTGTCTATTTATTTTACATTCAATCCAAGAAAGTAATTGATAGGTCCAATCATGCTCATTTCAAATTCACTTTTCATTTCTTTGGTGAATTCTACACTAAGTTTGTCATTACCTCCAAAGATAATGTCATCAACAAAAATAGCAATGAGTAGTGTATGCAATGAAAATACCTGCAGTTGCACAACAAGTCAAAACATGCATATACAAGATATACCAAATATTAAAATCATGCAAAGAACTTGAAATACAACCTAATCTTCACTACAACCTCCGATGAGCTAAAACAAGGGCACCCAAAGCCTTGTTCGATTTGCTCTTTAAGATTATGTGGGTGTGCTCTCCCAACACAATACAATGAAATCCCACTAAGATGCAAAAGGATGAAGATTTGAGTACAAGTATGTGGAACTTGCCCCAAATCTCTCTCAAAGGATGAATGCAAATGCAAAGTCTATACTAAGAATGCAAATGCAAGATATTAATAACTAGATTGAGATGAAAACTAAACTAAGGATGAACATGCAAGATTTCAGACTAAACTATGAAAATGAATCTAAACTATTATGCAAAATGATGAGATCTAAACTAAGTGCTCAAGTGTTCAAGTGTGCAAGAATGCTAGAATGTTTAAATTACTCACTAGTTTCTAGTTGCAAATGAGGAGTGAGGCCTCCTTTTATGGAATTGACATGAAAAATGAAGGGCTGAAATTAAGTGGTGGAAAATGAGTGGCTAGGATTGAGGGTTAGGTAGGGTTTTGGTGGGAGTGAAGGAGATTAAAAGGCAAAAAGAATGAGTGGCTAGGATTAATAGGAAAAAGTGAGGAGTTGACTTTTCAAGTCACATGTGTGTGCAAGTGATTAAGGCTAAAATGAGTTTATTTACCTTTTAAGTGTGATTAGACTAGTTTTAGCCAAAAGTAAGGAGAAGCAAGATTTATATTTAATTTAATTTAAATGAGGTTTAGAAGAATTTTAGAGAAAATGGAGGGATTAAATAAATAAAATTTATTTAAAAGAAATATGGAGGAAACATATATTAAAATAAATTTTAATATATTAGGGATAGTATTTAAATTAAATTTAAATACAAGGTAATGAATTTATTTAATAAAATTAAATAAATAGTCGAATATAAAAAATATAGTTAATCTATAAGAATTAACTATATTGTTATAGGCAATATTAATTAAATTAATATAGAAATGAAAAAGGACAATTTAGGGTGTCTACAAGTAGTAGTCCTTCATCTGTGTCTCTTATGAATAAATTACAGTCTCCTACTCCTTTTCTAAATCCTATCTTTGTTAAGTAACCATCAAGTCTCTCATACCATGCTCTTGGGGCCTGTTTAAGTCCTTAAAGTGCTTTCTTTAATCTGCATACCATGTCTAGTTTATCTAAAAGTTTGAATCCTTCAGGTTGCTCTATGTAGACTTCTTCCTTCAAGTCACCATTCAGAAAAGCTGACTTGACATCCATTTGGTATACCTTAAATTTCTTGAATGTTGCATAGGCCAAAAACAACTTGATAGTTTCAAGTCTTCTCATAGGGGCAAATATATCAATGTAGTCTATTCCTTCTCTTTGCGCATATCATTTACATACTAATCCTGCTTTGTTCCTTACCACTGTGCCTTCTTCATTCATTTTGTTCCTGAATATCCACTTTGTTCCAATCACATTCTTGTCATAAGGTCTAGGGACCAATTCCCATGTTTCATTCTTGATTATTTGATCTAATTCTTCTTGCATGGAACTTTGCCAATCTGAATCTTTGCATGCATCTTCAAAACTTAAGGGTTCAATTTGTGAAAGTAAGCATACCTCTTCATCCGCAGTTGAACCTTTTTCTCTAGATCTTGTCATGACTTTTGCACTCTTATCTCCAATTATATCTCCCTTAGAGTGGTATTTGGATGTGTATCTTTAGTTCTTAGGAGTGATACTTTCATTTTTAATCTGTGATTCTTCTTCACTTGGTTCAGGATTGTTACATGAAACATCAATACAGTCAAAAATTTCTTCAATAATTGTGTCCTTATTAATGGGTCTAGGCTGATGTTCAATCATGGGAGAATAGTCATAATATCTTTCTTGAATCATAAATTTCTCATCAATCTTCACATGAGTGCTTTCAATGATCTTCTTTAATATTATATTAAAACATCTATAGGCTTTTCTTTTAGTAGAGTAACCAAGAAAATAACCTTCATCACTTCTAGCATCAAACTTGCCAATGCTATCATCTCTCTTGATGTAGCACTTGATTCCAAAGATTCTAAAGTATTTTATAGTAGATACATTACCAATCCAAAGTTCATAGGGTGTCTTGTCTGTGCTTGGCCTTAATTGTATTATATTGATAGTATAGACTACTGTATTGACCGCATCTCTCCAATAAGTATGAGAAACCTTTCCTTCAATCATGATAATGCACACTGTGTCAAGTATTATTTTGTTCCTTCTTTCTACAATCCCATTCTGCTGAGGGGTTCTAGGTGCACTTAACTACCTCTTGATTCCATGTTCTCCATAGTAATCATAAAATTGGTCAGGGATGAATTCTCCTCCTCTATCAGATCTCAGACATGTTATCTTTAGTCCAGATTCATTCTCAACTTTAGCTTTGAACACTTTTAACTTCTCAAAAGATTCAGATTTGTCTTTTAAGAATGCAATCCACATCATCCTTGAGAAATCATCAACAAACAGAATGAAATACCTTTCTCCATAGTAAGATCTTGTTTGAGTAGGTCCACATAGGTCTGTATGTATCAAATCTAATTTGTTTTTTGCAGAGTCTTGTTTTCTCCTGAATGAGGTCCTCATATGCTTTCCCATCACACATTCCTTGCACATGGTGCAACTAGTCTTGCAATACTTGGAAGGTCTCTTACTTTCTTTACATTACTTATCTTGACTATGTTGTCAAAATTGATATGAGAAAGTCTCTTGTGCTATAGCCAACTGTCATCTAATTTTGCAACAAAATAACTTACTTCTCAATTGAGCTTAAAAAAATTACCTTTGGTCTTTGATCCTGATGCAATCATGTCTCCTTCTTTATTTTTAATGATGTACTGGTTGTTTTTGAATTCCAATTGATATCCTTTATCAAGCAACTGTCCAACACCTAGTAAGTTATGATGTAAACCATCAACATAAATAACATCATCTATTTTAATCTTTCCATCTAAGGCGATAGAACCTCTACCTATGATAGGTTTGGGAGTGTTATCTCCAAATATAACCATGCCACCTTTTTATCTATCCAAATGTATAAATCTTTCTTTGTCTCCTATCATGTGGTGTGAACATCCGCTGTTAATGATCTAGTCAGTTCTGATGTTAGCTTTTGAAACTAATGCTAACTCTTGTTCTTTTTCTTCATCTTCTTTGTCCATTTATTCAAGCATATTTTCTAAGTCTTTAATGGCAATGAAAACAATTTCATCTTCTCCTGAATCATCATCAGTTACACCATCTTTAGGATGATAACATTCCTTAGTGTACTTGGGCTTGTAATATGATCTGAACTTCTTGACTCTTGTAGGACACTTGGATGCAAAGTGACCAACTTTGTTGCATGAAAAAAATTTGAATGGTAGCTATCCTTTATATTTTCCTTTACCTTTCCTTTCTTTCTTGGAAATCATAGCAGTAATTTATTCTAGTTCTGTATCCACTTCTTCATTATTACTAGAGCTTGTTATGGATTTCTTCCTGTGGACTGAGGCTTTGAAGGATGTCTCACTTTTGGGTTCTATCTTCAATCTTGATATCTCAAATGCAGATATTTTTCTAATCAAAGTATCTCTCTTGAAGTCTTTTGAAAATTTCATATTCTCATCTACGATATTGATCTTTCTCTCATAGTATGTTGCTAGTGTGGTCATTAGTTTGTCCATTATATCTTCCTCTGAAATTTCTCCACCATTGTTCTTGATACCTGAAACTGCTTCATTAATTCTTTGATTGTAGGCTTTGATGTTTTCTTCAGGTAGCATCTCTAAGTTGTTGTACCTTTTCTTCCATGTCTTTCTACATGCATTCTTTTCTTGGATGTCTCCTTCAAACATATCTTCTAAGTATTTCCAAATAGAGTATGCTTTATCTATCTTCTTGATCTCAGAAAATTCACTGTCGGATAGGGCACTAATTAGGGCTTCTCTACAAATTACATTATTAGTGAATACTTCTTTTTGTTTGATTGTAGAGTCTTCTTTTGCAAGGTCTTTCAAGGTGGGAACTTCAATTTCTTGAGTGGAAATCTCATAGATCTCAAATCCAATGAACTGAAGATGTGTTACCATTTTGTTTTTCCAATCAAGATATTTTTCTCCATTGAACTTAGGACTCTCTTTCCTGAAGTATGCCATCTGATCTACCTTAAGCTATTAGGATTTCTCTCCAAGGCACTTGGCTCTGATACCAATTGTTATAATAGTCCCAAAGGATAAATTAGAGTGGGGAGGGGAGGGTGAATCGGTTATCAACTACTTTAATTCTTTTCTTTTCTTAGATACAATTAACATAAAGTAAATGCACATTCAGATAACATAATAGAGAAGACAACAATTTTGGTTACAGGGAAACCAAATAGGTAAAAAACCTAGCGGGAATTAGCACCCACAAATAATTGGACTTGAGTATAATTATCCCTGTTAAGAGATCTTTTAGCCCTGTTAGGAGTTGTTCTTTACAATGCAATAAGTACAGAGGCCTAGTTAAAGGTCATACCCTGTTAGGAGTCTTTTAGAAGTAACCCTGTTAAGGGTGAGAACTCATTGTCCAAAAGCTCACTGCTAAAATGTTGAAGGTTGCAACCTTCAGTAGAACAGATATACACTATATCTGATAGATGAAATGTTTGAGTAGACCTACTATCTTGATCATTTCCAGTGTGTTGTATACTTCCACTTCTTCTTCACATAGATATTTTCTTGATGAATGAAATGTCTCTACTATCCCAAAACAATAGACATTCTATCCTATACTTTTTCTATCTTTTTTCTTCTCATTCACACATGGAATTCATTAAATGAACTACTATAAGTAACTTATCCAAAGGATGTGATCTTCGTTGGTTCTAGGAGTCCCTTCAATACTTCTTTAGTCGGCCACATCATCCACACAACTTGATTAGAAACACGCAACTCATACTGAATAGACACGATGCTTCACAAAGTTGGCTCCACCAAATTAACTCCAACTTCATGATTCTGATAAAACATGTTTGGTGACTTTAGATAAATATCTTTAACTCATAACTAAACATGAATAAAAACACATATATCCCAAAGACAGGCACAACTCAAGAATTAATGTAATTACATTGGCTCTTCATAGATAGTCTTCAATCTCTGTAACTGCCATAATTGATTAAAATAACTCAACTAAACCTTCATATCTAACTCGGTGTGAATGCACATAGCATCTAGAACATGTATACACCATGGAAATGAACACATATAGCTCTAGAACATCTCTACTAATAATTACATATAGAACATTGCTGTATATTATATATTTTCATCAATGACATACATACAATCAATTATTTACATAGAATTAAATCTCCAATTATCTCCCTTATATCCCTTAATTCATAATCATTCCATCCATCAATCCTTGTCCACTAACATTTCCATCTGCATATCCCCTAGTATCTCCTCAATCTTTTTATCCGCCTTACATCCCTTGTCATTGGTATCTAGCTCTAGGCTACCCACATGCATCCAATGTCATCCATTCCTATCTATAGGCTCTACGCAATCTGCCATCACATAAAAATCCTATCCTCCTCCTCCAACCATCCAAATCAAACACCAATTATCCCAACTAATCACACCCTTAGTCTTGTTCCCAGCCTTGTTACAAGCCTTGATCACAATCTAATCATCATAAATGGATTGCATCCTTCTTAATACTTGTATTGTTTTGGGATATATCATTCCCACATCAAGAACACCCCATCAAACATCCATCCATATTGTCTTTTTATCTTGACTAGGGAAACATCATGTTTGTCTTTGCATCATCATCCACCATCCCAAGCCCTTGTACATCTTATAACTAGTGCCTTGTACATAGCGCTAGTCATGTCTCCACCTAGGTTCATTTTCACGTATGTTCCTTTAGGTCCCATCCTTTGTGTCAGTTAGTCCTTTTTCATCATGGCCTTTTCCCTCTCTAACTAGTGCTTTAAAAATCATCCCCTAGTCTCTTTGAGTATTGAGTGTCTTGCTTGTCTCTTGTCATAGGAATCCTAGTTTAGCAATCCATCATCGATCTTTGTAGGATGTATCCTTCCTCATACTAGAAAAATCAAATCAATCATCATTCCATCATCCTCCCTATGAAAACAGGTATGTGACATACTTGTTATTTATTTTTTGCTTTTAGATCTTTTAAAAAAAAAAAAATTTGACCTCCCTGATTTTACCTCGTCATGATCACTATGATATTTTATATCATGGTGTATTGTGAATGGTGATACTAGGGGAAAGGTCTTGATCTTTTTATTTCTGTGTGTGTGTATGTTTATACATGTCTCTTGTACTATGTGATCCTTCATGGTTACATGATGCACTTGTGACATGTCATTTTCTTGTGGTTTTTCGCAGCATCATTTCCACCCTAGTTCTCTGTGACTTATGCATGATGCTAGGGAAATCCTTGCATGTTTGTTGAGTCAGTCCATGAAACATATTTAACAGGGCCTTGGTTCTTCATAGACTTGGTCAGTCTTCAATATTTCTAAATCAAAAAATGCTCACTATATGACATCTCCCATTTAGGGGTGCAAGCTCAAGCTTCTTACCTCTTCATCCACTTATCATTCATTCATCATGCATACATCCACTCATCCATTTTGAGAGAAAACCCATGTTCTCTTCAACCCACATGTCCTCTTGAGGGGGCATCCTCATCCTTATCTCCCATCACTCTTTCCTCCTAGTTACTCTTTTGAATGATAGGGGAATATTTTCTAAGTCAACCGCTTTCTTCCTAGCTCCATGTCTTATTTTTCTTTGAAATGATGCTAATTCATAACACCATCTCAAAGAGGGGAAACATGTAGACACCTAAATTTTATTAACACATTTTATTAAATTTAATCATCTTACTCACATTATTGATTAAATAATTATGTGTTATTTAATTAATTAGTGCTAGTCTTCTAGTCAAATTAATTCAATTAATTAGCTATAGTCCAATTAGTCTAAATGACAACCCATAACCATTTACTTAATTAATCCCTCTTCTTCTATTAATCTAAATAAATAGTTTTATCTATTTAAATTAATCCCTTTATTCCATTTTCTCCCACTTGGAATTAAATAATGTATTTAATTCCATTTGAGAACATAGCTCCTATCTTTAACCCCTAATCAAAACTCCCTTAAACCACCTAACCCATGGTTCTAACACAACCCAACCCCTTCATAGATATTAACCCTCCCTTAGGTTGGTTAATGACACTTAACTAGCTAAATCACCCTCCACTCATTCTCTCTCCGCCTATCACATCCTACTAAATCCCCCACTTTCCCTCTAATCCAATACTAAACATCCACTATGTTTTCATATCTGATGTAGTGATGGTAAGTAAGTTTTAGAGATGTCAAGATTACATTTGATTACAAGCTAATAAGATATTATGTTGTTATTGATGTCAATTATTGACTTTGTGTTCTTAGTGTGTCGCCAAACATAGTTGTGATGAATGAAGGGTTGAAGTGAGTTCTATGGTTTCTATCTTTATGGGAGACTTAGGTGTGTCTCTAGATGTCTAATGCATGACTGCTACTCCTGAATTTATCTTATGAGAAAGTTGTGATCAGTTAAAGTATAATAGTGTAACTGCTAGAATAGTTATTGAAACATGTTAGATGATTTGATTGTCAAATCTATGTTATATCTTGTGGCACGGTCATGGGGTATGGTGGTGAATAGTATTAAGATGCTACAATTATGATCACAACTAATTTGAGTGGCCTATGTGTAGGATACGACTCGTGATAAAAGGAAAATTTGTTAAGATGTTGCAATATTTGTGTTCTTGAGCGATAAGTGATAAATCTTTGACCAGTGATCAATGTTAAGGTTTTTGTGGAATCGATTGAGTTAGTCATGAGATGGTGATATGTTTTCATGATTGGAGGTGATGATCTGATATTAAATTTCTTGATGTTAGCATGTGGAGAAGATTCTTGAGGAAGCTTGTGTTTGGTCAAAACATGTTTGACTCCTTGACACAATATTCTATGTAAATCATTATATTGGCCAACGTGGTTTTGGAAAAATGTTTTATACATTTAATTTTGTTATTTGGTGTGTTGGATTTGAGAGGGATGTTTTAAAATTCTAATATAGGGTTTGATCAAGGTGGTGAACCTAAAATTTCAGTATATAATGGATGAAGTTGAAGGTTAAGAGTGTTGATTGTGTGTTGGAATAGTGTGAGTTGTGATCAAGCCAGGGAAGAGTTAAGTGGTTTGAGAAGAGATTGTATGCTTCAGTGGATCTAATCAAGCAGAGGTAGTGTTTTTCTACATATCCTTCTTTTTCTTGTTCTCTAATAGTTGCAGTAGGTTAGATCCCTTAACATGGTAGATCCTAATAGATCTTTCTTGTAAATCCTCTAATAAGGTGACACTTTTTCAAGTTTTTAAAGTCCTCTAACAAAGCTACTATTAACATGGTAAAGGTCCTAAGAGGCCTAAGGAAATTTTTTTAACTGGGTAACACCTAATAATATTGTTGTAACTTTTAACACGGTTAAGCTCCTCATAGGGTGTACCTCAAAAGAGTACCTCATTTAGTGGGTACTAATCCCCACCATGGTTTTTTCCCTTTTTGGGTTTCCATGAGATAAATCTGTGTGTCAATTTTGTGGATGGATTTGGATGCTTATGATTTTCATTTGTTTTTATTAAGGTTTATCTTATGAATGTTGGTTTAAGTTTTAAGATAGAGAAGTTTGGATTATTTTTTAGATAACTAATTCACCCCCCTCCTCTCAGTAATATGACCTCGGGACTAACAATTGGTATCAGATCTTTGGTCCTCTATTGTGGTGAAGCTTAACAACTTGAGGTAAAATATCTAAAGATGATGAGGAAGGAAGGTCTTAAATTCACAAGAGAGAACTACTTAGTATGGTATGGTCAGATGAAGCTCTATCTTAAAGGTATGGGTGATTAGTATTGAGATCATGTGGTTAATAAGTATATTGCCACTTCAGGAACCTTGACTGCAACTCAATTGAAATAAAGGCTATAACATAATTCTACTATAGAAGCTATTTATAGTAGTCTTTTAGATGTAGAATATGTTGATATCAAAGACTTGGATACTACTAATGAGATGAAAAAAAAGTTAAAAACCTTCTATGGTGAAGATCCACATGTGCAAAAGGCAAAGGTTGATAGTTTATGAGGAAATTATGATGATATGAGGATGCAAGAAAATGAGAAAATTGAACAATATAATCATATGAGGAAATTATGATGATATGAGGATGTAAGAAAATGAGAAAATTGAACAATATAATCAGATAATCACATAAGTTGGTGTTTTGATTACGTAAAAATAGGTTTTACAAGGACCCGAAACCTCAAACAAAGAGTTTAAATGAATATTACAATAAAGTTTGGCATAAAATGTGTGATAGAACCTATGGAAAAAAGCCCCAACAACAAAGAGGTAGCCAGCCTAACAATAGACAAAACACCAAAAAATCACAAAGATAGATGGAGACAATAAAAAGAAAGGACACAGAATAAGACAACTAAATGGTCTTCATTTAATCTTGCACCTGGATCACCATAAGTTGCATCTGATCAGCAGGGCTCTTGATCTCTTCCAGCTCCTTATCGTCCTTGGGTCCCAACTTTCTGGTGCTTTCCTGAGTGCATTTTCTTGGTTGCATAGTATCCTTCTGCTCTTTCCCATCTTTGTAAACATTTTTTTGTTCCATCGTCTCCAGGATCTTCGCATGCTCAGTATTAAACTAAAGGCTAACCAGGATTTTCTCCTCTATCTTACGCATGGTATCTTCTAGTTTGTTCATTCTGTATCAAAAAATTTGTTGTTTCTATCCAAGGTGCTGGTGGTAATCTTCTCGAGGAGGATGTGGTAAGAAAAATGTTGAGAAATTATTTGCCTCAGTATGCTATTAGGATTTTATCTATTCAAGAGTTCAGATCTCTAGGAACTTTTACTATTTCTCTTGATGTATTAATAGGGAAATTAACTTCATTTGAGTTAAGCAATTATGATAATAATATGCCTAAACTTGAAGCTTCTTTCAAGACATCATTGAATCTTGCACCATCTAGGAAAGGAAAGGAGATATCTAACAGTTCTTCAGCATGTTATCTTAATCATTATGAATCTATCTTATTTTTGATGAATAGTGCCTTTTCTATTAAAAAATGTTATCTTAATCATTATGAATCTATCTTATTTGAAGAAAGAGATCAAGATGAATTGGAAGCTTTATTTTCTAGAAGACTGCCTAGAGGAAAAGGTAAATATAAGGGTAAGTTACCTTTGAAGTGCTTTTCATGTAACAAAATTGGACATATTTCTTCTAGATTCCCTAACAATGATAGGAATGAGAAGCCAAGAAGAATCAAGGATAAAAACAAGAAAGTATGCTACCCAACTGAGGAAGGTGTTACTAATGAGGAATCTGATGGAAGAGATGAAGAAGAAAATGTGTTTGTAGAAGTAAAGAAATAACCCTCAGAAGAAGGTGAGAAATATTTGGTTTCTAATATGAATCACAATGGTAACTAGATTATTAATAGTGGGTGCACCCACCATATGACCGGTGATAAAATTAAATTCATCAATATGCAAGAATGTGATGGAGGCTCGGTGAGCTTCAGGAATGATTATCCCTATATGGTAAAAGGTAAAGGACCTATTGCTTTGAATGATAAAAAATTGTGATTATTTTTACTGGGTTGATGTTCTGAGATACAATTTCTTAGTGTTTCTCAGTTGAATAACAAAGGATATATATTGAAGTTCAATGGAGGTGTATACAGGATTATTGGGAAATCAGAAGAGTTGATTTCTATCGGTGAACAAAATAAAGGTAACTTCTTCCATTTAAATTCTACTATTAAGAGTTGTCTAATTTCTAAGGTAGAAGGTTGTTGGTTATGGAAGAAGAGGTTTTGTCTAGTAAATTTTGATAATGTGATGAAAGTTAGTAGGATGAAGATAGTGAGAGGCTTTCCTAACCTAGTGAAACCAGACATTATAATGGGTAAAGAATGTAACCTTGGGAAGTTAACTAGTTCTAGTTTCATTAGTAAAAAATATTCTTCTAGAAATATTTTAGATTTGGTTCACACTGATATGTGTGGTCCAATCAGAACACAGAGCTACTATGGTGATAGTGTTGACATAACTGATGCAAAGAAATGAAGTGAAGGAAGTAGTTGATCATCTACATAAGGTAAACTAGTTTGGAGCATGATTTGATGATGAGACATGATAGGAAAGGTTGAGAAATGATTAGTTGTGGTATTGTCATTGTTCTCAAATATTAAATTTATGAGCTACTAATGATGATCGTGGAATACATAATGCTAATGGAAATATGTTACAATGTTGTTCTACTAAAGTGTTTTGAAACATGTTTGGATGCTACATGTAAAATTTTAACTTGTTGTGATGACCGGTGAGACATGTTTAGCGAAGCTAATCATAGATGGTGAAATGGTTAAGACAATAATTAACAGGAATATGATTATTCTATCACTATGGTTATGTGTTATATTGTTTTTGTGTTCAGTTGTTTTATGGAGGTTACCTAAAACTTCTAGATGCTAATCCTACAACCATAATTCATTTTGAGAAAAGATATGAGTTATGTCAAAGGATAAATAGTGATATTTGAAAAGTGTTATATTTCTAAACGACTACTGGTTTGATTGGTATCGACGATTTAAATTGTTCTTATAGTCAAATGTTATTGATCAAGATTCATGTGAGAATGTGCATGGACAACTGGAGACAATTATATAATGGCTATATCATCAAGATGAGTGTGTAAAGATGATTTGAGCAAGCTGATTGGTCAAGAAAGAAAATATTTGATGAATTAATTTAATTTCTTGATTAAATATGAAAATAGAAAGGTACATTTAGTAAATTTCAAATTAGACATAGAGATATGTGATATGAAGCCAAGTGTATGATAATAATGAAAATATATTATGTTTTAGGGTTTTCTATGGTAGTGGAAACCTAAGAGAAAAGGAAAGAAGTATAAACAAGAAAAATAAGGTGGTGAATACTTTGTTGATTGTGTGCTGGTGAGGAAGGAAGAAAAGAAAGAGGGTGTGGTCTATCCAAGTGTTAGAGAAGAATGTGAAGAATTATGTTTGAGATACATATAATATGATCAAGCAAAGGAGGTTTCTATTTTATAGATCATTCTTACATATTGTTTCCTGACAGCTAAAGAAGAGTATTGGAAATCCTCAAGTGAGGTAGATCCTGAAAAACATTTATTGTATTGTAAATCCTATATGGTGGAATTTTAATAAGTGTTCTATGTCCTCTCACAAGGATACCTCTCACAAGGTACACATTTTTTATGAGCGTTAGGTAAATCCTCTCACAAGGTTGCATTTTTTCATGTATATGTAAATGTCTATCATAGGGCGTACTTTAGAAGAGTACAAATTTGTGGGTGCCATCCCCACCATGGTTTTTCCCTCTTATAATGGTTTCCACAACACCAAAGTTTTTTTTGTCTTTGTGTTGGATGTTTTGTAGTTCCACATTTACATTTGATTGTTGAGTTGCTTCTTTGATGGATAAGTGAAAAGTGTTTAAATGTTGAAATTGATAGATCACTGATTCACCCCCCACTTAGTAATCTCATCATAGTAAGGTTAAAAATTGGTATCAGAGCCTTGGTCCTTGTAGAATAATTTTAACAAATTGAGGCAAATTGATGCAAAGTGGGCAACTGGAAGCCTCTAAGTGGCCCAAATAGGGCAATGTGCCCCCAAAACTACTTGATTCAGAGCCAAAGTGCTTCACACTTATCACAAGTGTGGGAAAAGGACTTGGTTAGGCTATAAAAACCTCAAAACCCAAAGGGGAAACCTAATCACTAGGTTTTACCAATCCTACTACACCAACTACCAAGAGTGGCTTTAGGAGCACTTGACTCATTTTCCTAACAATACCCCCAAAATGACTTAAGGGACTAGGGGTGAACTATGCTCATAGGTGGGGTCTATTTAGGTCCCTAAAATTTATTTCCAAAGGTTCTTTCACTCAAATGAAATCCATATGACATGGTTGCTTCACAAACCCAAGACTATGCTTGTAGCCTTTTTCAGAAGGAAAATTAACCTTAATTGAGATTATTACACATAACCCCCTTAACTAATTAGGGATTCAGGGACCCTTTATGGCCTAAGACCTTGGACTTAAGCCTTAGAACATGAAAATTAGAAAGAGATAGAATGACGCACAAAATTGATTTTGCAATTAGGGCTAATTAGGCCTCCATTTATACTAGAGGTACCTTTAGGATGCATCCAAATACCAAACCACTTATTGGGTAATGTGATGATGTATACAAGGGCCTCTTCCTCTAATTTATATCCTCTGATCAAGTTCCAAGTGAGAGATATGATTGTTGTCCTAATTCTTGATGGCTGCATACATAAGGATATACACCTAGGGCATCACTTCAACTCCATCTCCTTGCACTTTAAAGAAACTATCTTGCAGAATCTTTAAGAGAATCATAGAAATAAAATTTCCACAAAGGTTCATTGAATTCCTATGGTGGAAAGTGGAAATACACTTAATTCTCTTAGAAACCCTGAATTGGGGCATACAATCCAGGAAGTGAGTTTGTAAATTTAAAAACTTTCAAACTAAGATTGATCAGTGCATGAGACAAAAATAAAATGAAGGGAGATTCACAACACTAACCCTTGGTGTTAAAATTTCACGCCCTTCTATCCGTACCTGACCGTACACAATGACTATTTCTCAATAATGCAAGGAAAATGGTTATTTTTATAAATTTTCAAATGCCAAATTACATGATCATCCTACCACCCTCCTGAAAGGGTTATTGTAGGAACTCCCAAAGGTTACATGAAAAGTTTGAATTGACAATTTGGGATTTGGTTTTCAAAAATTTGTTAAGTTTTCTCAAAAGTTGCTTGACAACTTTTGAGCAACTTTTATATTTTTTTGCAATTTTGCAAATCTAGTGACCAAAAATGGTCATGATGTTATTTTTATGATCCCTAGTGGATCAAAACATTAAAAAATAAAAAAAAACCATTCCTAGGGTTTTGGACCATAAATGACCAATAGTTGACTAAGGGCTCATAATGTGTCAAACTTGGAACTATGGCCATACAAGGTGGTCCAGTGACTAACCCAATGTTTTATCAGTACTAAAGGCCTCTTAGGACCTTGAAAGAACCCATAGGTTCCATAGGAACACTTGGTTCATTTAGGGTGCTCCTGCACCATACTCCCCATGAGATTTGAACTCAAGTTCCCACTTGAGGATGGCTGGTCAACAGCTGTAATGCCCCTCCAACCCTCACAAAACCTTATTATGCTTGTTGGAAGTTTGAGACTTTTATTCTCTACTAATGATTCTAATTGAAGTTAGTAGTCCAATCTATCTCATCTCCACGTAAGTTTTTGATGTATATTTCTCTTTGAGTAGTGATGACAACTATGTGTTAATGATATTTTAGGAACATTGTGTTATGAAACAATTTGATATGTTATTGTGTGAGGAACTTCCTTTTTGATGGTTTGAGTACACTGGGATGAATTAAGTTGATTAAGATACTTTT
>MU225821.1:2567892-2579670 GCA_018584345.1 Thuja plicata | reverse complement strand
ACCCGATCAAAATGAAAAGTATGAGTTCTTGGTGGAAGAATTGGTGAAACCAACATTTGACCTACCTGAGACCCAAATTATTGCCCTTTTACATGGACATGACTCTCCATGGTATGGACCCATCTATGCATACCTCAAAAATCAAACCCTACCTATCGACCAAACCTGCGCCCAAAAGCAAAATTTCATAAGACAAGTTGCCCATTATACTATCCTTTCTAACACATTGTATCGTAAAGGTCTTGAAAAAACACTCCTTAGATGTCTAGAGGAAGATGAATCAAAATTAGCTTTAAAATATGTCCACAAGGGGATTTGTGGGTCACATTCAAATGGTTTAAACCTAGCTAAGAAAATCTAACGTATGGGGTACTTTTGGAAAACCTTAGAAAGAGATGCTTGTCAATATGTTAAAGTTTGCAAGAAATGTCAATATCATGGAAACTTGATTCATGCACTGGCACAAGAATTAAACCCTTTTGTCACACCATGGCCATTCGATCAATGGGGTTTTGACTTGATTGGCATGATTTATCCACCTTCTTCGAATGGACACAAGTATATAATCACAGTGACATAATACTTTACTAAATGGGTTGAAGCTATCCCTTTATCAACTGCAATAGGAAAACAAATTTATATGTTTATCCTCAATCATATCATTTGCAGATATGGCATTCCTCATGACATCATCATAGATAATGGAAAATAGTTTAAGAACAAAGATATTGATGAAATTTGTGACACATTCCATATTACACATCACTCTTCATCCATTTACTATCCCTAAGGTAATGGACAAGTAGAAGCTACCAACAAGAACATCCTTAAAATCCTTAAGAGATCTGTTGGAAAATTAGGAAAGGATTGGCACCTTCAAATCAATCCAGCATTATGGGCCTATAGGACTAGTATTCAAACCCTGACAGGAGATACACCTTTTTCTTTGGTTTATGGGGCCGAAGCTATTCTTCCTTTGAAAGTTGAAATACCATCCTTGAGAGTCTCATTGCATGGATTAATAACAGACGAGGATTATAGAGTTGCCCGCCTTCAATAATTGGAATTGTTGGAGGAACATCAGACTCAAGCCTATGAGAAAATAAAGGGAAGTGGGAAGCAAATTGGCTTGGTCCTTTTGTCATTGTTTCCTCATTTGGAATGGGGACCTACAAATTGGCTGATTGTGATGGTGATGAATTGCTAGAACTTAACAATAGCATTCATCTTAAGAGGTTCCACACCTGATTCAGAGGAAAGAGTATTAGAAAGAAGAGTATAAGTTGAGAGAATCAGATGAGTCAAGCATGACCCTTGTACATGTAAAAGATCAAAAATAACAAAAAAGGAGAAAAATATCAAAAATACCAAAAAAAGGAGAAAAGATCAAAAATACCAAAAAAATCAGAAAATTCAAAAATCCAAAAATATTTGAAAAAGAGAAAAAAGTGCCTTGGTGAAAACCTAGCAATAGGCACCTTGGTAGCCAAAAAAAAAAGAAAAAAAGGGAAAAAGAATAATAATCCCAAGAGGTGAAAATCTAGAAACAGGCGCCTTTTGTCCCTTAGGTGTTTCCTAGTTGCATTTGTACATATTGTGGTTTCCTCATCTCACTTGTCCATATCCTCATTGCATCCATCATTTGTGTATTTCCCTAATAAAGTCTCAGAGTTACATTTTGTCACATTCCAGGTTCAGTTTCCCTAAGTTTCACATTGATCACATTTATCACTTGGGGGCACACATCATAGATTTTGGTACCAACCGGATTCAATAGTGCAACATTTTGGTCACACATTAGAAGCATATTTTCAGATTCAAGAGAGAAATTTTGGAACCTTTGATAAATATCATTGTTCAACCCTAAACATGCTTGATCGCATAACATGATCCTTGAGTTTCATTGCCTTATTTTATCAGGATTAAAAATTGACACACCCTAAATGATCAGATTGTCTGGAATTCTTATTTGAAAATCTTGATACCTTTCACAAACACTTAGAATTTTTGATGAGTTTTTCATTAGCTTTTTCAAGTCATGTTCTTTTTAGCTAATCAATGATGTTTTGACTAGATTGGTAATGATAAGAGACATGATGTTTTCTTAAGCTTCTGAGTGACTATTTTGAGGAAGATTTTTTAACTTGTATGAATTAGTCTAAAGACATGGTCATAAAAGAACCATAGAGGAAATTCATATGGGACGAAGGGTTAAACTTTGTTTGTTTACACAAAAGGATACCTTGGTTATTTAGATTTTCCATATCTTAATACAAACATCCACTTGCAACATTGAATCCGATTACATCGGTATTCATACTCCCATAGTTAGTCATTCAACTAGTGAGGGTTGTACTTGGTTTCGTAGAAGGGGTTACCACACGAGGGAAAGTCATATTCATATTCTTATGGTAATAGTGGCACTAGTAAGGATTGTATCGACTCCTAGTTCCACAATGCTCTATGATGAAAATATATCTCAGTTTGCATCTCTTTCGCAAACCTCAAGGACAATTAGTTGCATTTTTTGCATGTTAGATTAATTGCACTTTTCCATGTTGGATTAATTGCATTTTGCATGTTAGATTAATTGCATTCATGTTAGATTAGTTGCATTTTGCATTTTAGCTTAAATGCATTCTCCAAAGCTTTGTTCTCAAATGGATTGTCTTTCTAGCAATTTTCCCAAGGGTAGGGGGTGATAAAAGTTGACAACACTTCATCAATTTCATGGTTTCAAGTCATTCAAAATGAGGTTTTCCTTTGCATCCATCATCATTATTCATTATTCATTATATATTCATGTCAAGAGAAAAACAAGAAAAAAAAGATACATTAATCATTATTCATTTATCCATATCATCATTTAAAACTGCATATCATAAATTAAATTGCATACATCCAAAAACACAAAAATATAGATGCATTTCATTTACCATAAGCACTAAGTATTGCATTCATTGCATTGCATAATTCATACATGGTTAAATCAGAAAAAGATATAGAAATAAATTGCATTCACATAATTTGCATCCATTTATCTATGTCCTACTCTAAGACATTTGCATCCATAGCACAATAGAAATTAAATGCATCATAGAAACATGTAGACATGCATAAAAGGAAAATTTCATAACATCATCAAAGGAGGAATCAAAGATCATCATAGATAAATTTCCATCATCAATGTCTATAACATAAATCATTACATCAAAGGTACATCAATACAATGGTCCATACATCAAAGTTCTGATCAAAAATACATATGATACATCATCAATGCTAGATATCATGGGTCTCAATCTGTCTCATGACCCAGTAGGGGCACCTGATCCATCTCCAGCTAAACTTGTGCCTGAACCCCCTGCACCATCAGGACCCCTATCACCTTCTCTATCCTGTGCACCAGGGGATGTCTGAATCATGCTCGCACTAGTTGATAACTGGGCTAGAGTAGTCAGAAACTGCTACAACATGGTCGTAACTTGATCTAATCTCGCTGTCACTATAGTCATCCCTGCCTATAAACCCCTCACATCCTACACTATATCATCTAAAATAAGAGGCACTAGAGGTTCCTGTGATACTAGAGGAGCTTATGGTGCCTAAGGTGCTAAAGGTACCTGAGGTATCACCTATGCTATAATGACCTATAGGTCCACCTATGGTATTTGTCCCTGCACTAGTACCTATCTAGCCACCTAGACACGTCTATGCCTGTGTCTGGCCCAATTTGCATCCACTCTCAAAGGAGCCTATCCCTGAGGTACCTGTACTCCTGCTCGCCTCTGCCTAGGCTACCTAAATCTATTGCCTCAGCCTCTCACATGTGCGCCTCTCATCCGAGGTCCAACTACTCTCTATACCCGAGGTGCCCTAGGTACCCTCTGCACTCTGCGCTGGTGTGGTCTACCACCATCATCTCCATCATCCCCATCATCACCATCATCATCTGAGAGCTCATCAACATCAGGAATGGGCTCTGTTGGATCAGTGAATTGCATGAACCGATGTCGCAAGAACCACTCATGATACCTAGCCGACATCCCTGCATCTGCCACCTATGGCATTAGATCCCAAACCCCATATCTAAGCTGATTGATATGCAAACAAGTTGATTGGTAGTCAACCTATGCTCCCCACATTGATCTCTTAGCCTATACTCTGGCATAAAGTGCCATACCCTATGGCATATCCTTCATCTGACCGAATTGATGGAGTAATCTCCCACAACAAAATATCTCAATAACCAATGGTGATCGGCCTATCATCCATCAAGGTGAGAACATATATGGTAACTCATCGTCATCCTCCTGCCACCTCTCACATTGAAGATATGGCCTCCATACCACCTGATCAATGTCATCGATGTTATTTCCCCAAAAATTGACCTTGCCCAGACGATGCTAGACAACCATGTTGTCATATAGAAATGCATATGGATAACCACAACCCCGTACTTGAGCTGAGACTGGCCTCATAATAGGTAGATACTCCCAAGTCCATAATTGTAACAATAATGCACCTATAGAAATAGCTGCACTGCACTGATACATAATCTCATGAAGATCATGATATAACTACACCAAAAAAAAAGAACCCCAATCCAATCTCTGTGGATGTGCAATCAGGTTCTTTAAAATTTAGCCCCATCCGACTGCAAAACCATGACCTCTCCTATTTGGCAAAAGTAATCCCCCTATCACAGCTCCTAATAACACTGGTAAAGTGGAAAATGAGGCAAAATACACCCAAGTAATGCAATCATCTGTAATGGTGTTATCTCCAAACACCCATCTGCATACACTGCTATCATACACTAAATCATAATACACCTGCTCTCCATGAGTCGAGATCCTCAATAATCTATATACATCCTCTGGTGTAATAGTCATCTCATCAAGAGGTAAATGAAAGGTATTATGGTTAGAGTGCCATCACTCTGCCATAGCTATCAACAAACCTCAGTTCAGCTGAAACCGAGAGAGATCTAAAAGGAAACTGAGTCCACATGTCTCAATTGTATGCCGCTTAGGAGGCGTAAGCTCATCTACTAAATCAAAAATCCATAATGCTACACTTTGTACCTACAACTTGCAGTAATGCTCCTACATTTTGAAACAAAGTACATCATGTTAGTGTTATACCCTACATCCCCATCCCTACATTTTGTGTGCAAAATGTTGGGTCCCCCTTTGTTTTCCTTTTGTTTCTTTGCCTGCGGCTTTGCCCATTTTCTTTCCCTATTGTTTTCTTTCTCTGGGGTTTTCCTCCCCATTGTTTCATTTTGTTTGTTTGGTTTTCTGCCTTTGGGACTTTGGTCCCAGAGGTCGTTCTTCATTGGGAGCTGGACTTTGGACTCCAGGATTCTTTGCCGCGATGTCCGAAAGGTCATCATCGCAAAGAATCCCCGGGCCCGGGATACGGGGGTTTTGCTTGTCTGGAGATTGCCGGAAGGAGGAGGATTACCTTTTTTTTTTACCGCGGGTATAAATATAACTTATCTGTCATTTTCACATTTACCATGATTAAAAATTTCAAGCACTTAGAGTGATTAACAGAGCGATTTCAAAGTGATTAACAGAGCATTTGCAGAGAGTTTATGATAATCAATGCTTAACACTTCCAGTCAGTTTCAGGCAATTGCGAGTGCTTCGTGGTGGTAATTTTGACCATTTGATGACTCAAGCTACTAAAAATCTCCCACGGTAACTCCTTTCCTCCACCTTCTGCGTTCTCAGGTTGATGTTTCCATTTTTTGCCTCTCTGGTTTTCTTCCGTTTCATTTGGTTTTGTTTGTCTTGTTTGTTTTGTCATTTTTTTTTTTGCTTGGTCTGTTCGCTATTTTCTGGTTCCGTCATTGTTGGTGGGTCAGCTCTGCCAGAGGTTTGTCCACCTTCTGTGCAGAGGTGGTTGGCCTGTAAAGTGTGTAGATAGCTATATATGTTCTGCCTTGTCTAGTTTTTCTGCAGATGTCATTTCGTGTTGTATATTCTTGTGTATATCTATATATTTGTGTATAGTCTGGTGTGTATGTCCTTTTGTTTCTATGTATATATCCCTTGGCCTTCATGTGTATCCTTTCGGGTGACTTGGAAAGCTGGTCGAGTCGCCTATGTTGCTAGTTTTCCGCCCATGAACTTGCTTCGGGCAGAAAACCACCTGTTTGAAACTCGGCTCTCGGCTGGTTTCAAATAGGTAGTTTTCTCTCTCTTCTATAAAACTAGTCAGAACCTCATTTATGTCCCATGCACATAATCAATTCCATCCAAGTGGCCTTCACTTTTTGCGTGATCAGATAGTTGGCTCCGCCGTCATCGCCATAACTTTCATTTAATACCTATGCACATGGCGCCCACATGGGCTTGATGACTTGGATTTTTACACGTCCTCACCAATGGTTATTTCTTTGGGCCTCGGGTGTCCTACCATCGATCCATCCTGTGTCTTTACCAAGTGTGATAAAATCCCTAGACCCAGATGTTTAATGAAATTCTCAAGTTTGTGATGCTTATACTTTCTGGGACTTTTGTAAATGAACTAACTTTTCAGGAAAGGCAGGCATCACGGTGGTAAGATCTCCGGACCCTGGAATATTTGTATGTTAACACATTCTGACAATTTCTTTGCCTTGCAAGTCCCCGGAGTTCATTCCCAAACATGTCTGAAGCGTCCACATCTTCTCCACCTGGAAGTCCAGAACTTCCTTCCACGACGACTACCAGGGCGGCAGTAAAGTCCAAAATGGAGAAGGCCCTAGAAAGGCTGCCCCTGACTATGAAATTTGTACAGAACAATGTCATCGTGGGCTCAAAGATTGAGTACAAGGTTAAGCTTATAACTGACACCAGCGTTGGAACATGGGCAGAGATGCAGGCCTTGGTGAAAATAATGCACATCCAGCGACAGGCTAGAGATCAATTAGCAATCAACGTCGGGAACTCTGGAATCCTCCAGGCAGCTTGCTTTCCATGCTCCGTGCAATCTTCGGAGCTTATCTTAACACTAGAAACCAACTATAACTCTTCTGTTTGGGCTGTTATGCTCACGGTCATAGAGCCCACAGGGTACCCCACTCCACTGGTTCCCCTCGACCCAGTCACATTCCAGGCGAGCCTAGGAATCCCACAATTTGATAGAGCCACCGTGGTTACAAGGACTGATGCCTTAGCTCAATTTACACAGCTAGAGGATGCCACCTGGGTATACATGAATATCCATTGGCTCAAGGTGCCAAAGAGGGACCCCAAAAGGATGAAGATAGAAATTCCCCGCTCTGAGTTCAAAGAGAGCATTCAGATGGGAATAATAGCATTGGCCCGGGTCTTTGGGTAACCCTCCACCCAGGAGTTTGCTTGATGGATGTACTATTTCCTCCTCAGCATCTCCACCAAGGGAGAATACTTTGATTGGGCAACAATAATCTCCAACCACATTGACTCCCAGTTCCTTCAACTGGATGGGAGGAAGAAGTTCTACATGAGTTCTTATATTTTCTGGGCCCTAGCACAAAAGAGGCCCCACGCCCATGGCCTACTCACAGACGGTGTGCTCGGGATTGGCCCAGGACAAAAGGCACTGTGAGACCATTTCCCACAAATTCAATGGGAGGCCAGCTTCCCATATTTCTGCCAGGTAAATGATGCATTCATTTACTACCATCTACTTACACCCACCCGGGACGCCGGATATCACCTTTCTTCAGAGGCGATGAACTTGGTCCATAGTTATAGACATTATTACATCTAGTTCCAACAACATACTTACATCAGGGTCACCGGCTTCTCCGGGAAACCCTACTTGTTGTCCAAGCACTGTGGGGACAAGATCGTGCTGTTGGAGTATTGTAGGCAAATCATGGATGTGCACGCCCTCTTTGCCCTCAAAAATATACCCAACATCCCATTCCCAATCACCTGTGGGAATTACACATGCATCCTGGCTGCCGCAAAGGAGGCGGACAATGAGCTAAAAAGTTATAACTTATAGGAATTTTATTTAGCGCGGAAAATTTTTGATCCGCATGGAAAGATAACAACGGCACTGCCTCGGGCTTCGGAGCCCCATCACACTCACATAGAGGACTTATGGGTAGATTTCCAAGATGAAATGGAGGTACGGAGCTAGCACTATGTCAGGATGATGGCCGGCATGATGAAAAAGCTGAAGCTCTGGAGGTTCCCGACAGACTTCTCGGACGCCCCCCCACTATCAACCCCCAGTACAAGGCCAAGGGGATAGATAAAATGACCCTTCCACCAGTAAATTGGGACACCTAGGAAGGGCCTATAATTGAGGAATTCACTCGGGAGGTGGTCAAGTGAAGCCATGCCTATTTTAAGAAGGTGTGCCCCGGGAGTACTTGGCAAGAAGCCCAACCAGCACCAAAGTTAACCCCACAGCTGGGACCTAAATTGACCCCGGGGGCTAGGACTTCTTCTCAGGGAGTAGATAAGGGGAAAAACATAGAAACGACCCCTTGTGCACAAGAAGTCCCCATCATGGAGAAAATTAAACAATCGGTGGCAGCCTCCCAGCAGATGAGGGAGCAATTAATAACATGGCTGGCCACTCCACCACTCATGGCAAGACCAATTCATCCCTCTTCCTCCCCGTCACTAGAAGCCCTAATGGTGAAGGCAACGGGGGTGGATCCCATGGAAGCGGCAGCAATAAGAGATGCAGGGCCACCTTTGATTACCCGTAGAAGGAAGAGGCTTAATAAAAAGCCTAAGGTAGAGCCAGGGTTGGGTACGTTCCAGGCCCCATAAGTAGAGATCCTCTCTTCCAGTTCCTCAGAGCCGGAGAAGGAAACAGAGCTCACAAAAGTCCCAGCCAATCCCCCTCCGCAAGAAGAATTTGATGTATTTGCAACCGACGAGTTCAGAAATTTGTAGGAGGACAATGCACAAGTAGAGATAGAGATCCCGGGGGTAAAACAAGAGGTTGCAGAGAAAGAAGATTTTGAACAAGAGCCTGCACAGGGAGAAGATAGGTAGGCAGAAGAAAAGGAGCCAGACTTGGAGATTGCCTCCGGGGCGCAAGCGATGCAAGGTCTGGGAATGGACCAACAAAAATAGGGTAAAAAAATGGCATCTGCTGGGGGAACCGGACCTTTGGGAACAACCATAACCCCAGCCGCCACGTTCCAAGGGCCACTCCCGGGAAAAACTTTCAGGCACGTGATTACTGCGGCCCAAACTTTGAATCTTGGCCCAACACCTCCCCTACTGCCAAAAGATATACCGGTGGAAGAAGAATCCTCGCCAGTAGAAGAAGAGAAACAAGAATAGTGTAAAGAGGAAATCCCTGAGGAAGCCTACCAAAGTCCAGACACAATAGTCGATACAGAGGATAGGGCTGAGGAGATGGAGGTTGATGGAGAGAATGTTGTTGCAGAAGAAGTTGAGGTAGGGAGAAGAACAGATGAGGTCCATGCCACTAAGGAGAAACAGTCGCAGGGCATCGAGGAAGAACTAAGGGAACAAATTCTTGCAGAAAAGCTACCCCCGCCTCCTCAGTGGCTGGTAGAGAGCAAAAAAAGGAAAGTTCAGTCTGCTCCTGCGATTCCTCTCTCCCTAGCCGAAATGATGGCCCAAGTCCAAGCCCCACCAAAGGCCAAGAAAGCCCAGACAGTTCACACTCTCCAAACTGGGCCAGGCGGAGAAATAGTTACCGTTGTGGTAACACCTCCCCAGACACCGATGAAGCAACCGCAGACCCCGGAGACTATAATGTTGCAGAGGTATCACTAGAAAAAAGGGGAAAGTAGGGTGAGGTGGACTTGCTGAAGGAGGCAGCAAGGGCAGTGGAAGCACGATATGAGAAAGAAGCCCAGAGGCTCTGTTAACACTGCCTTAGTTTTAAATTTGAATTTCTTGGTCTTTTTCTTTTCCTGGGATTTTTTGTTTCAAAATTCTGTGCTTTGCCACGCAAATGAAGTCAAGACCTTTTTAAAGTCATGCTTTATGTTTAATCACTCTGTCGCATCGGTCTTTTCCTTATGTCTTTAAGTTGTGTGAGTGTGCGACGAGCTATTTTGAGAGGGAAATCGCGTAGTCATGATGTCTTATGAAGGTTGAGTGCGAGTCAGTGACGGGTTAAAATCATGTAAGTCGCGCACTCGCTGTAATGTTATTCTATTTATCTCATGCTCCGCGACCGAGCGATTCCTGTTTAAATCTCAAGTAGTCGCATACCTGCTCACTGTTTTATGTTAATGTCATAAGTTGCGCAAGTGCACGACGAGGTCCTATCCTATAGGTCGCCCACTCTCTTAGGTTCTAACTCTATTGTGTTTTGCAGTGCGAGTGCGCAATGAAGGCATGAAATACAAATGTGAAGACACATCGCTCAGTCACCAATCAATGAAGATGAAAGGAAAAGTGCTCGCGAGTGGGCAACTAAGGAAAAAATGAAGTAGTCGTGCACTCACAGTTAGTAATGAAGTAAATATCTCAAGCTCATGAGTTTGCAACTAGAGAAAGAAAAGGCACCATCGCGCACTCGCAGTCAGTGACAAAATAAGATTTTTGAGCTCGCGAGTAGGTGACTGAGGAAAGAACAGATGCTATCACTCACTCGCGCATAAGATGAAAACTAAAAATTAAGTGGCACAAGTATGCGACCAGAAAAAGTATACAGTAAAGGAACGAATGTCGCTTAGTCGCCCAAATCAAAAAGTGCAGTTTAACTAGCCAGCGAGTATGTGATGATGGAATAGATGAAAGAAAAGATGCATTGTCACTCAGTCGCCAGGACTCAGGAAAAATGAAATCTTAGCTCGCGAGTGTGCAACAAGTTAAAAAAGGAAAGCATCACTCACTCGCATGAACCCAAGAGCCAAAGCATAAAAGATTGCGAGTGTGCGACAGACATAAAGATGAGCAAAGAATTAAGGCATCGCTCACTCGCAGAGGGTCAAAAGTGGAGCAAGGATGGATGGCGAGTATGTGACCAGTTGAATAGCAGGGATGCATCGCTCACTTGCAAGGGTCTTTCAAAATGGATAAAATGCAGTGTGTTGGATATTTTCAGTGCTGATGATGCACAATCTAAAGGGTCTCCTGTTCAAATTTCCCTACTTCAGCTAAAGATCCACCAAAGAAAAAATAGAAAACATAGCACAAAATTCTGCAAAGATGAAAGAGATGTGGAAAAATTCGTGTCTGAGGCCAGAACTGCCATGGATGCCAGGTGAGGTGGAAGCTGTTTCCTTTTGATTGGCCTACCGTCAAAGAAGAAAAGATGGGAAGAAAAAAGGATGAATCAAATATGGTTAAGCCACGAAAAACAAACCTTGTTAATTAGCTGCCACCTATGTTCGGTTGCAAAGTTGTCGCTAGCAGTTGTGTAATCCTTCCCAGTATGTCAGTAGCTTGCTGCATCCTTGTGCTATAAAAGGATTCCAAGACTACTGGGAAGATGATGGTCATTTTTCTGTCTCAAAATAATACTAAGTCAGTTGTAAATCTTGGTTTGAGAACCAATATATCTGGTCTTTCTAGAGAAATTTCTGTTGAATGTAGTAACTGATGATGATCTTTGAATAAAATCCAGTTCACAGTTTATGAAACATTTATTGGATTTTCTGTATTCATTTTAGCATTCTGAATTTTGTCTAAATTGAATGTTCTAGGAGCATTTTCAAATTATATATCTGTAAGGCAGATTATGAAATACTTCTAGGGTTCTTTCAAGGAGAGAATATCCCTTAGAGATATTTCAACAAAGTTCAGGGTAGAAAATGAATCTGATGGATTAATCTGGATAAATGCA
>MU225821.1:2542552-2558321 GCA_018584345.1 Thuja plicata | reverse complement strand
GGGTAATCCCGCCCGAGTTTGTGGAGCTCAAAGTGTAGGAGGTCTCAAGACCTTGTTATTGTTGTTCTACTTTATGCTTGATCAGTGTCAGGGATAAATAGAGTGAACCCTCTGAGGAGTATTTTTTATGTCAGCAAGAAAAGGGAACAATAGGCTCAAAGCAGAAAAGGAAAAGAATGCAAACCTTATAGGGTTGCTAACTGAGCTGGCATGACCCATCAATGCCACTCCCCCGGATGCCTCCACCTCAGAAGATCTACCGCAGAGTGATATAGACTCCCTGCGAGTAATGAAGAATAAAGCTTAGGCAGTGGACAAGTGGATCACCCTACAGATAGGAAACACCTGACGTTTCCTGGTGTCCACCCTCCCAGATTTATACACGGCCTGGAAGGTCATTCACCAGGCAGAAATTCTTATTGAACTATGGGAGGGTGATGCCGAGAATTAGCAGGCATGGAAGGTGGAACTCAAAGAGCTCCTTACCCTAGGGGAAGATATGATTTCTGAATCTTGAATTTTGGGGGATGAATCATTTGATTTTGTAAGAACCCAGCACTCCAGAATTGATCTCACATTGGAGGTAATCAAGCAATTGGTAGGGTCCCTACAAGATAAGGTAAATGCTGTGAAGTATTCTTCCAATTTATATAAGTCATTTGTAATAAAGACTTCCGGGGTTGATCCCCTTAGAACGGATACATGTACCCCCAAAGATGCAGTTTTGGGGAGTTTTGATGAAATAATGGAGTCCTGATATCAATCCCCAGAGGGGATAGATGGGGCCCAGATGGAAAACTTAACCCGCATGATACTTAGTGGTCATGATGCGGCGAGAATGGAAGATGAATTTAAAGAAAATGTTCTGGACCTGGGGGAACAAATTGAAGTGGCCAAGCACTGAAGGGCCAGCATGAAAGATATAGATGAAGATGGCATTTCCCACCTCCTCCAGGCTTTCAATGACAATAAACAACCTTGAGCTTTTTCTAGAGGCCGGAGAAAACTCCAACGTTGAGTGTTCTTTGTTCTTTTGGGGACGTAAGTTCCTGGATCCCGGAGTCCCAGATCCAAGATTTTGTATTCTTTCAAGTGATCCGCATCCCGGTCCCCGAGGCCGACCGGTCACTTTCAAAAGCAATTAATAAAGGATGTTAGAGGGTGGTTGGCTACATTTAGGAGGCATCGACTTAACGGTTGGTTTCTGACAAAATGGTCTTCTCGAGGTGCCGCTCAGGGGTACACTTGGCATGTTGGAGACAGGGTGACACATTTCCCATTTATGAGGCATGTAGCTTCGATCCCTGGGGGACCTACTTTCTTCCTTCTCCTTCCCTACTCTTTTCTCGAGGGCGATTATTCCGCTGTCTATTCCTGTCTTATTCTTCTGACCTGTCAGACTTATTCCGTCTCAAGGTCTCTTGTAGGGTGGCGCATGTAGTACCGGCACCCCCAGATATTATATTTTATTGAAGCATGATGTAAAATAGTGTTAGGGTTTACAAGAGAAGTTGTATAAATAGCCAGACCGGCCCATTTCCAAGGGTCAGCAAAATTGATGATTTTGTTGTCCATAGCAATAGCAAAGTGATTTCTGATTTTAAGTTGTAGAGCTCAATGCTCCATTGTTCTTGTTTTATATAGTCAAATGCTCCCCTGGAGCCACCGTTATACCACACACCAGTGCTTTCTGGAAGGAACATTAATAAAGAAGGAAGAATTCTTGGAAATGATGTTGTTGGCATTCCTGCTTCTAAGTTAATGGTATTTCATGTTTTATGTTCTTTATGTCTTCTACTCTGATATGTTAAAGAAATAGATCAAAGACCTCTTTTCCCTTGCTACTGATGAAGTTCTAACTGATGGTTATGTATTTCCTCGGTATTTAGTGTAGTGTGTCAGAGTATTATTAATGTTCTGGATGTTTAAACATGACTATAGTTAGATGAAGCGCTTCTAACCCTGGAGGATCTTTTTCACTTTATTTGCTAAGTATAGAATGCCAGGGAGAACCTTACCTCATTAAATCTTAGGAGAGAACAAGTTGAAGAAACTAGCTATCCCCTCGAAAATAGTCACCTCTCCCACCCGAGCCCCGCACCGTCGTGACCCAATAGCCAGGTGCTTGAAGGCCCAGAGAATTTAATTTCCCCAGACAACCTTTGCAAGCGGAGTTGGCCAGTTTCCTCGGAACCCGGTGACAACTTATGACTGTTGGCGGACCCGGTCAGCAAAACCCTGTCAACAGTTAGTTTTTCTCTTGGTGAACCATTCTAAGTCAATCACAAAACATTAAATCTATCTTTTCTATAACTTAAGTGTATCAACTTATTGCTCCTAACCTCTATATCGTGAGACACAAGGACAATTCGTAATCATTTATAATCATATTTGATTGACCTATCAAACATTCATCATTATGACTTTTTTAATATCCTAAACACTACGTGATATTCTGAACAAACATTTTCTAGCTTGGCATCTAATTGGGTCATCTGGATGATCAATCAAACTGAGTTCATCTTTTTCCTATATCAATTTCCAATTTTATTGTAGGAGGCACTTAACTTAGTGTACGTGGCTTTTTAAGCCCCGCAACTTTAAAAACTTTAAAAGCAGCTCTTTACAACTTAGAGGTGGCGCTTAACCAATTAGGCAGCCTTTTACAGGCCTACGCGGCTTTTCACAGCATGGACATGGCTTTTCACTGCCCTACGCAAAATTTTACCTATCCTACGTGGCATTTTGCTAAACTTTTTCTAAAAAGCAATAAAAAGATGTATTAAATGCTATTTTTAAAAGCAATAAATGCACTAAGGGAGTTTGAACCACTCACTAGAGGCCCATAGTCAGGATGTCTCTGATATCTATGCACTCACTTGAACCTGTGCTCTCGAATGGGGACCACCATCGCTATAAATCGTCAGAGGCTCAGAGAAAAATCTCAATAGTAAAAAGTGAAAATGAATAGTAAATTTGGGGTTTTCAACCTATTTAAGCTATTTTAACCTATTTTATGAGATTTTTGACCTAGTCAAACCTAATCTGCATATTCTGCACACTAGGGCATTTGTTCGACATCTTTCAAACATCATTATTATCAAAAATGCAATCATCTTGGATCTCTTCTATCAACATTGTTCATCAAAAATTTTTACCTACGATCAATATGATTTCATTTCTGAGGGGGCATCATCATATCATCAAACTGGGATTCTGCAACATACCTTGTATCAAATTTGGGGCATTAAAATTTCAAACTTTATCAATCAGAGTTTCATATCAGAGCATCATATCAGGGTTTCATATCAAAGCATCATATCAGGGTTTCATATCAGATTTTCATATCAGAGTTTCATATCAGGGTTTCATATTGAAGTTTCATATCAGAGTTTCATATCAGGGTTTCATATCAGGGTTTTCATATTAGGTTTTCATATCAGTCAATCAGCTCATCAGCGTCAAATCAACGATGAGGAAAATCAAGCTTTCTTTGAATCAATGCGCTTCGCACATCAATTCAAAGAGGGGCATTCGTAGACACGTAAAATTGACCAGGTGTATCTTAAGCATTCCAAACTTTAAATCTCAACCAAATTCCTTAAAATGTCATCTCAATGCAAAAAAAATGGATCAAATCAAATTAAAAGATCAAATAATCATGAAATAAACTAATTAAATTCAAGCCTAAAGGCATTAATCAAATTATGCAATTGATTTTTTCAATTGTATAGTTCAAATTAAAAAGATCAAATCCAACCCAATCACCCTTCCATGGCTAATTTAATTAAAGGATGGAGTTATTTAATTCCTAATATCTTTGAGACAACCAACCAACTTTCCCTCCATTTGAGAGCACCTCAAAGCTTTTGACTTAACCAAGCTTTGATCATGATCAACTCACTCTACCCCCTACCCTTGGGAAAATGCTATAAATACAAGCCATTTCCTTTGTGTTTGGGATCCAAGAATTTCAAGAGCAAAAGCTTCCTTATTATAGGCATATGAGGAGCATTGGAGAGATTTTAAGATAATTTAAGAATTTGCATTAGCATTCTAGTATATCATGTTTAGGAGCATTTGTTGTTTTCTAACATAATCTTGGAGCATTTTTGAGCATTCTAGCTAGATTTGAGCATTTGTTTGTCATACATATCTCATTCTAGGATTGTCCTTGAGAGAGATTAAGCCTAAGATCTCTCTTAAAAAAGCTTGGATAGAGAACCATGAGATGATAAATAGATTTTTAGCTTCAATTCTTAGATTAATTTGTTTTCTCTTTCCTTAGAATTGTTTCTCTTAATCTTCATTTCATGAAGGTGTATTTTCTTACACACAGGATTAAATAGTGTCTCCACTTTTCCAAGGCTTTCACCATTGCATAAAGCTCTAAATCATAAGTAGAATACCTCATTTTGTCATCATTCAATTTTTCTGAGAAAAATTGTATAGCCTTACCTTCTTGGCTCAAGACTGCACCTATAGCCAAGTTGCTTGCATCTGTTTCAACTATGAGTACCTTGTTGAAGTCAGGGAGTCCTAGGATTGGGTATTGTGCCACCCTATTCTTAAGATATTGAAATGCATCTGCTTCTTCTTTAGTCCACTCAAATCTAGTTTTATTTCCACCTATTATTGTGTCTAACATAGGAGCACACACATGGCTAAAATTCTTTATAAACTTTCTATAAAAGGTTGCTAAACCATGAAAGCTTCTAACATCACCTTGGTTCTTTGGTGGTGGCCATTTGACTATTGCTACAACCTTCTCTGGATCCATTTTGAGAGTACCTTGGGAGATGAAAAATCCTAGGAAGATGAGTTTCTTCTTCATAATACATTTTTCCAAGTTAATCACTAACTTGTACTAATGGACTCTCCTTAGAACTTTCTCAACATGATCAAGGTGTTCCTATTTGCTATGAATGTAAATCAGAATGTCATCCAAATATATGACCACAAACTTGCCAATAAAATCAATTAATACCTCATTCATGAGTCTCATGAATGTACTAGGAGCATTACTCAGGCCAAATTGCATAAAAAGCCACTCAAACAAGCCTTCAATTGTCTTAAACACTGTCTTCCATTCATCTCCTGGCTTAATCCTAATTTGATGATAGCCTAATTTTAAATCAATCATAGTAAAGTAAAAAGCAGTGCCTAATTGGTTGAGAAGATCTTCCATTCTTGGAATGGGGAACCTATATCTTATTATTATTTTATTTAGGGCTCGATTGTTAGTGCACAATCTCCATTTTCCATCCTTTTTAGGGGCTAAAATTGATGAGACAACACATGGACTGAGAATATTTTGGATGAGTCCCTTCTCTAACAGTTCATTTACTTGTCTTTCAATATCTACATGCTGCACTGGTGTCATCTTGTATGGGGCTTTGTTAGGCAAAGAGGAGCCAGGTATTAAGTTAATTTGGTGACTAATATCTCTCAAGGGAGGGAGGGTTGTGGGAAGGTTACTAGCAGTGACATCATTGTACTTTGTGAGTAACTTCTGAACTTCATCTGGTATAGGATCATCATTATTAGATCTTACATTATCCTTAGGCTTGGATATTAAGACATAGGCTTCAGTTTCAAGCTCTCTCAATACTTTTAGCATTTCTTTTTCCCCCAAGGTTATGACAGTAGGTTCCTTCTCTATTTTGATATCAGGCAGGGGCTTCATAGTGAAATTTTTGCCATGTTTAGTGATGGATTATGTATTTTTCCTATAATGGTGTGTGTCATCTATATTATACTTCCAAGGCCTACTTTGCAGAATGTGGGAGGCATCCATCTCCACAACATCAAAAAGAACTTTGTCGTTAAAGTCTGCTATTGAAAACTCTATCCACGCTTGTTTAGTTTGTTGACCCTTTGTTAGCCAAGAGACATGATAAGGAAAAGGATGAGGCTTCTTAGGGAGGTTTAACTTCTGTACCATTTCAAAAGATACTAAATATTTAGTTGAGCCAGAATCTATAAGTAAATTACATACCTTCCCATTGCATTTGATCTTTGTCTGAAAGAGATTCTTTCTTTGAGGAGGTTCTTGGCTTTGTGGAACTTGAAGGAAGACTTGTCTCATCATCAAACATGATCCTTCCTTTGGTTCTAATTTCCTTGCATTAGCATTGTCTTTTTTCTTGTCCTCTTGAATGAGTTGAGCTCTTCTTTCACCTTGGTTATTGTTATTTCTCTTTTCAGGACATTTTCCTGCATGGTATTCCAATTGATTGTAGTAGTAACACCTTAATGGTCCATTTCCTCTTCCAGTGTTTGTCCTTCCCCTATTTAAGGGTCTTCTCCCTCTATAGTTACCTATGAATTTTGTATCACTATTTTCTTTGTCTCCTTGGTTAGGGGTCATGTTGATATTACCACTGTATTTCCCTCTATTCCAAGAGGTTCCTCTCCCTCTATAGTTCATCCCACTATCATTACTCTTCCCTTTTCTAAACTCCTATTTTCTCTTCCACTTTTCCTCTACCTTGAGTTCCATTTGATAGAACTTTTTCACTGTTGTAGGGTAGTGTAGGCTAAGTTCCTCTTTGATGGATACTTTGAGACAATTCATATATCTTGCTAACTTTTTTTCTTCATCTTCTGCCATATTTGTCTTCATACATAATTTTAGGAAATCCTCGGTGTATAGGCCTACATGCATATCCTTTTGTTTTAGAATTTTCTTCCTCCTATGGAGTTGAACCCCATAGTCTTCAGGAACATAGGTCTCCTTGACCAATGCAATCATTTTGTTCCATGAAGAGATCATACTATTCCCATTCTTCACCCTCTCTGTTTGGACAAATTTCCACCAAGTTAGGGCTGCTCCCTTAAACTTGGATCTTTCCATCTTCACTCTCTTCTTCTCAGGGATATCCTCACTCAAAGAGTCTTGTTAAGGCCTCTATCCAACCCAAGGCCAAATCTGCATTCATCTTTCCATTAAAAGTTGGCAAATCCAACTTCTCATCCATGGTTCTTCTCCCCATAGATTTGAAGGCATCTATGAAGGGTCTCTAGTCTGTAGGAATTTTCACATCTTGATCAAGATTTTCATCCTCTGACTCACTTCCCTCTTCATCCCCATAAGTATATCCTTTACCCCTCTCTACCTTGTTCTCCAACTCTTCATGAAGTCTTCTTGTCAAGGCTACATTTTCTGCCCTCTATTCTCTCACCATCTTTGCTAGTTCAACATTTGTAACCCTTGAAGGGATATCTTCATCCCCAAGAGAAGACATAGCTCTGATACCACTTGATGCAAAGTGGGCAACTAGAAGCCTCTAAGTGACCCAAATAGGGCAATATACCCCAAAAACTACTTGATTCAGAGCCAAAGTGCTTTACAATTATCACAAGTGTGGGAAAAGGACTTGGTTAGGCTATCACAACCTCAACACCCAAAGGGGCAACCTAATCACAAGGTTTTACCAATCCTACTAGACCAACTACCAAGAGTGGCTTCAGGAGCACTTGACTCAAGTTCCAAACAATTCCCCCAAAATGACTTAAGGGACCAGGGGTGACCTATTCTCATAGGTGGGGTATATTTAGGTCCCTAACATTTAGTTCCAATGGTTCTTTCACTCAAATGCAATCCATATGACATGGTTGCTTCACAAACCCAAGACTATGCTTATAGCCTTTTTCAGAAGGAAAATTGACCTTAATTGAGATTCTTACACATAACCCCCTTAACTGATTAGGTATTTAGGGACCCTTTATGGCCTAATACCTTGGAATTAATCCTTAGAACATGGAAATGAGAAAGAGACAAAATGACACACAAAATTGCTTTTGCAATTAGGGCTAATTAGGCCTCCATTTACACTAGAGGTACCTTTAGGATGCATCCAAATACCAAACCACTAATTGGGTCATGTGAGGATGTATACAAGGGCCTCTTCCTCTAATTTATAGCCTCTCATCAAATCCCAAGTGTGAGTTATGACTACTATCCTAATTCTGGATGGTTGCATACATAAGGATATACACCTAGGGAATCACTTCAACTCCATCTCCCTACACTTTAAAGAATCTATCTTGCATAATCTTTAAGAGCATCATATAAAAAATATTTCCACCAAGGGTCATTGAATTCCCATGGTGGAAAGTGGAAATACACTTAATTCTCTTAGAAACCCTGAATTAGGGCCTATAATCCAGGTAGTGAGTTTGTAAATTCAATAAATTTCAAAATAAGATTGATTAGTGCATGAGACCAAAATAAAATGAAGGAATATTCACAAAAATAACCCTTGGTGTTATAATTTCATGCCCTTCTATCCATACCCAACCATACATAATGACTGTTTCTTGGGAATGCAAGGAAAATGGTTATTTTTATTAATATTCAAATGCCAAATTACATGATTATCCTACCACCTACCTGAAAGGGCTATTGTAGGAACTCCCAATGGTTACATGAAAATTTTGAACCAAATCAAACATTTGGGAGTTGGTTTTCAAAAAGTTTTTAAGTTTGCTCAAAAGTTGCTTGACAACTTGTGAGCAACTTTTACATTTTTTTGCAATTTTGCAAATCTAGTGACCAAACTTGGTCATGATGTTATTTTGTGATCCCTAGTGGATCCAAACATTAAAAACTCAAAATAAAACTATTCCTATGGTATTGGACCATAAATGACCAATAGTTGACCAAGGGCTCATAATTTGCCAAACTTGGAACTATGGCCTTACAAGGTGGTCCAGTGACTAACCCAATGTTTTAACAGTAGTAAAGGCCTCTTAGGACCTTGAGAGAACCCCTATGTTCCATAGGAACACTTGGTTCATTTAGGGCACTCTTGCACCACAAATATCCTGACAAGATGATGCAAAAGGAAGGTCCTAAGTTCAACAAGGATAGTTACACCATATGGTGTTGAAGGATGAAGTTGTACCTAGAAGGAATGGGTGATCAATACTAGGATCATGTGACTAAAAGATATGTTATCCCTAATGGAACCTTGTCTCCTAATTAGTTGAGGACAAAAAAAGAGCACGCTACAACTATGGAAGCAATAAAAAGTAAATTATTAGATGCAGAATATATCAATGTGCAAGATATTGACACTACTTATGATATGTGGGAGAAGCTGAAAAGAGTCCATGGAGGAGATTCACATGTGCAAAAAGAAAAGGTAGACAACTTAAAGGGAAAATTTGATGACATCAGGATGACTGAAGGAGAGAACATTGAGAAATACACTCCTAGAATCAAGAAGGTAGTGAATACAATTAGAGGAGTTGGTGGAGCCATCACTGAAGATGATGCGGTAAGAAAAGTCCTTAGAAAATTTATTGCCACATTATGCAATTAGAGTTTCTACTATACAAGAAGTAGGGTATTTAGGTACTATACCAGTTACTGTTGATTGTTTGGTTGAAAATTTAACTACCTTTGAATTGAGAAATTATGATAATAACATACATGTACAAAAAATGAAACATTTAATGCCCATATAAACTCTAGAAGGAATTCTGAGCCTATTAGTCAAACTTTTTTAGTATCTTATGGAAGTAATATTGATGATGTCATATTTGAGGAAAAATAACAAGAGGAATTGGAAGATTTGTTTGCTAGAAGGTTACCTATAGGAAATGAAAAGTATAAAGGAAAATTACCCTTGAAATTGTTTTCATGTAGTAAGATTGGGCACATTGCATCAAGGTGCCCTGAGAACAATAAGAAAAAAAAGAATAATAGATACAAGGATAAAGGGAAGAAAGCATGTTATCTAGCTAAGGAAGGTGTTACAAATGATGATGATGATGCTGAGGAGATTGTAATTTTTTCTATGAAGGAAGACAAGATAGAAGGTAGCGAGACTGCATTAATATAAACTATGAACAAGAGTGAGAAGTGGATTATTGACAATGGCTGCACACATCACATGACCAGTGACAAGATTAAATTCATTGAGAATGAAGAATCTGATGGAGGCTCAGTTAAGTTTGGTAATGAAATCCCCTGTATGGTAAAAGGTAACAACACTATTGAATTGAATGAAAATAAAAACTGTGATGATGTCTACTGGGTATTAGGACTAAACTACAACTTGTTGAGTGTTTCTCAACTAAATCAGGAAGGATTTGATCTAGAATTCAGTGAAGGAATATGAAACATAAAGAACAAACAAATAAATTTTATTTCTACTAGAGGATTGACACGAGATAACTTATTCTACTAGATCCATCTATTAAGAAATGCTTGATTGGAAAGGTAGAAGATAGTTGGTTGTGGCATAAGAGGTTTTGTCAGGTTAATTTTGGTAATCTAATCAAAGTCAATAAAAAGAAGGTTGTTAGAGGTCTGCCTTACCTTGTGAAACCTGATAATTTTTTTTCTAAAGATTGTCAATTTCGGAAGCTACTAGTTCTATATTCAATAGTAAAGGCTACACATGTGAGAATATACTTGATTTTATGCATATTAATTTATTTCATCCTATGTGAACTCAATTTTATTAAGGAGATAAGTACTTTATGTGGTTCATTGATGACTATTCAAGGATGATGTGGGTTGTGTTTCTTAAAGATAAATCAAAAGATTTTCATATGTTCAATATTTACAAAGCAAGAGTGGGAAAGGAAACTGGTAGGATCTTAAAATGATTAAGGTTAGATAGAGGCGGAGAATTTACATCACACAAATTTTTTTTCTATGGTGAAGAAGAAGGGATTAAAAGACAAATGTATTCTCCTAGGACAAAATATTAGAATGGAATAACTGAAAGAGGAAATAATTTAGTGGTTGAATGTGATAGGACTTTGATGATACAAAAGGGTGTTACACAAATGTTTTGGAGAGAAGCTATTAGCACTGCTGTATACATTTTGAATAGAGTTTTGATCAAGAAAGGAATAGGAAAGAAACCTTATGAAATGTGGTATGGACACACTCCTAATGTAATTTATTTCATAATATTTGGTAGAAGATTCTTTACTAAAGAAGTATGAAAATATAGGAAATTTTGAAGCTAAAAGTGATGAAGGAATATTTTTGGGGTATTCATCTAAGAGTAAATCCTAAACATGTTTAAACAAGAAGAAAAATAATATCATTGTGAGTGATAATGTAAAAGTGGATGAGTTTTCTAATGAAAATGATGAATCAAGCAAGAGGAAACCTAAAGATTACAATTCGATAACATATATTCGATAACATATATGCAACCGGTGATGGAAGATAAACAAGCTGAAAAGAATGAACAAAGACAAGAAGAACAATAAAAGGATGATACATCTATCCAGAATGAAGGTGAGGAACAAATATCTGAGCCTACCTTACCAAGGTATGTTAAGTTAAATCACTCTTCTAAGAAAATAATTGGAGATAAGAATACAAGACTATTAACTAGAAGGAAAAATAGATAGAGAACATGCTTAAGGATGCATTGAAAGATGATGATTTGTTGAATCCAATGAGAGAATAGATAGAAAAAATAGAGAATAATTAAACTTGGACTCTAGTACCCCAACTAGTAGATAAGAATGTGATTGGAACTAAATGGGTATTTAGAAATAAATTGGATGAAACAAGAGGAGTGATGAGAAATAAGGGAATACTTGTTTGCAAAGTATATGCACAAGAGGAAGGATTGGATAATGGTAAGACCTTTGCACCTATTTCTAGATTAGTAGTAATGATACTACATGATTATGCACCTTACAAGAAATTCAAGGTTTATCAAATGGAAGTGAAATCTTCTTTTCTGAATTCTATACTAGAAGAGGAGGTTTATATTGAACAACCTGAAGGTTTTGAGAAGAATGAGGGACAATATTTGGTTTACAAACTGAAGAAGGTACTGTATGGACTGAAAAAAGAACCTAGAGAATGGTATGAGAGACTGCAGTCATATCTTATAAAGATTAGATTTGTTAGAACAACTTGTTGGTACTCTCAAATTTGGAAGAAATTTGGAGTGATCAATTAAAAAGTTTCTCTAAGGCAAGATGAGCACTGTTATAAAAACTGAGAGGTGGGGGGGTGAATCAATGTTTGTCTATTTATTATATTTCAGTAGCTTTAAATAGAAATCAAATATATATCAATTGAAGCTTAACACAAGAAAACGTAACACATGATATGATTACAGGGAAACCTTGATGAGAGGAAAACCCTGGTGGGAATTAGTAACCGTAAATATTGCACTAATATAATGAACCTTTTAAAGTTCCTTTGTCCTATTAGGAGAAATATTTACAATGCAAGTACAATGACCTAGTTAAGGGTCTAACCCTATTAGGAGTCTTTTACACTTAGCCCTGTTAGGGGTGAGGGCTCACTATCCAAAAGCTCACTTCTCAATAGGATGAAGGCTACAACCTCCTTGATAATAGATATACACTATATACAAAAGTGAACTGCTATATGTGACACAATTGTCTGATTAGTTCTAGTTATGCGCTGATTCTCTTATACTCTTAAAGAGATTTATCTCATTTTGACATCTTATACTATTCTTTTATATATCTTCTCTGCATATTTCTTTGACACTTTCTAATACAACTTGGCATGTTATATATATGTTCATGCATGAATAGACGTGACTATAAACAAGAACTTAGTCATCCCAAAAACAATATTCACAATGCTTCCAAACTAATTGTCTTAAGCATGATTACAAGAGTGATAGAGACATGATTACAAACATAATATAATATGTGCATAGCCTTTACAAAACAAAATGTTATACGCTAATCCAAAACTGAGGTCGACTTTGTACTCTATTTCCTAAACTGCTAGAGGTACTTCAACTTGCTGTAACTTATCCGTACTATCTTATCTAATCATGTGTGTCTAGGGTAATCACCAAAATATATATAGATCTTAATTTTGAAGGCGCTTAGTTTGAATTAGTCATACACCCGTGCGCTGGTGCTCTAATTTTCCGTATATCTTTGTTCTGTCCTGTCTTCTATACTTAGTCAATTTCAAATTCAAAGTTTGCTATCAAAACTTCATATGACTTTGTTGCCATAATGAAAACACAAAATAATTCATATTCTCCTTGGGAGTCAAATTTACAACAATCTCCCCCTTTTTCATTAATGGCGACAAAGGAATGTGGCAAGTTACTCAAAATTGACTAACACCAAAAAAACTATATATCATCTTTCTTTAACATATACTATATATTATTTATTTATTTTCATATATATACACTACTCCCCATACATACATTAATCCTCCTTTGACATTAATGACAAAGGTGTCAAAATTTTTGGTCCATGAGTACTTACTTTGAATATACATCTGGATAAGAAATCTGTAGATTTTTGATCTCTTGCTGCCAGAACGCCTTTATTGCATCTATAGTCTAAAGATGGGCACATAGAGAATATGTGAGCTTTGCCATTTTTATCAAATCCATGTAGGGACCTTGATCATAGGTGACAATGGTTGCATCAATATGTTTGATTTTTTCATTCAAAATAGCTAATGAGGGCGCAAGTGCATTTCTTAGTTGAATCTGCCTTGTCCTTATCTTGCTAATCTCCAACTTAGCCTTTTCAATCTTATCTAACTTACCTTGATAGATATTATTACATACATTAATATCATTTGAGGATGCTTCAATTGATTTTATAACAATTTCAACCAGAACATCAGCTTCCTCAATCTTTTTGATGTGCTCTGAGGTGAATTTCACTCTGTCCATGCAGTTTGCTACTACATTCCTGCCTTTAGCTGCTAGTTCTTCCAAGATTGTTTGGCCAATCTTCAATGAGTTCAGATCTAAAGAGAAATTCTTTGTCAATTCATCTAATATTTCCTTCTTGTACTAATATTCTGCAATTTTAGTAGCAGAGTGTACTAAACTTGTGAAATGTGATTTGAAGCTTGTCAAGATACTATAAACATCATCAACTGACTGAATCTTAGCCATTTTCTTATCTGCAGGCACTAGATCATTTAGAATTTTTATTGTTTCTAGAAAGAGAGGGTTTCTCATAACCTATTTTTCTTTGGCTTTCTCCATGGCTAGCACGTTGATCTTAATCAAATCTTCTTCTCCCCATGCATCTAAGCTTGCTGAATCAGGGGTTAAACTTGACAACAATGAAGTTACTGGTTTTCTAGGAATGAATATAGTATTTTGATTAACATACATGCATTTAGTCTTCACTGGGATCTCCATAGAGGGTAGTTCATCCTTATTCCCTTCATCTTGACCTATTGTTCCTTTTTCCAGAGCTTGTTCTTACTGTAAGGAAGTATCATCAGTGCATACCTTCTCTGTTTCTTCAGTATTCACAAAGGCTTCTTTAAACTTGTCCAAGTTATTATCTGAAGCTGTCATTGATATCTCAACATTATTGATTGTAATTGTTTCATATGAATCTTTTACTGTTACTGAGGGTGATTTAGCTTTAGGTGCTGAGTCCTTTGGACCTGTCATAGGGGCATTATAAGTCTCTGGTGCTTTATCCTATTTTGGAGGGACTGGAGTTATTTTAACTGTAGGCACCATTGTTGGATACATGTGTCTATCCATAAACACTTGGTAAAATGATTTTTCAGTCTCTTTCTCAACCAATTCATACTCTTTGTTCATGATATGGAGAATTCTTGTTTTGGTTCTGAGATGAGGTTTTACTAAATCCAACAGGATGGCTTTCTCACCATGTGAGCAGACAGGGAGATGACTGTCTAATGTTTCTTCTCTTATCCTCATATCCTCTTCAATTGCTTGTATTTTCAATACATCAAGTATGTTCCATACCTTGTTTGGTATGACTATTTTAAGTTCCAATACTATCCTCTTGAACTTAATCATGTGAGAGATGATCATAGAATGAATTTCTGATTTATCTATCTCTTGGTATTTGTCATAGACATTCTTGATAGATTCTAGTCTTCCTTCATTTACAATTATGTTCTTTAGGACTCTTATGTTAGAATGAATTTAGAATAACTGAGAGGGGAGGGGTGAATCAGTTATCCTCAGGTCTAGATGTAGCAATTAAAACTTTTTGTACTTAATATCTACTTGGCAGCAGTAGCATAAATAAACAACTTAATCATGCAGTTTACTGTCAATTGAAATTAGCTTGTAGAAACATAACAGTAAAGCAAACCATAAACATTCACACAAGTTGACACAAGTATATAATGTGGAAACCCAATATGGGAAAAACCACCAGTAACATGCTACCAAGTTTTCACTCTTCTGAAGTGATGCCCTATTAGGAGCCAACCCTGTTAAAGGTTACAATAACATATTGCTAGGTGTGACCTGGTTAAAGGATTTAATCACCCTATCAAGAGTGGCCTTGTTAGAGGACTTAGAACATTCCACCTGAATGTCACCTTGTTAGAGGATTTATACAAATGACTATTAAGTCAACCTTGTTAAAGGATTTAACTGATACAGTGGTAAGAAAGTAATCAACAATTATGATCTGTTACATAAAACTTACTTTTCAAATTTAGATCCACTTACAGCTTTTATGTTAACTTACTGGATAGCCTGCATTGTCATTTCAACCTTTTGATCTGCTTGGAAATCTGTCAAGCAATCACACATGCAACTTTCTGCTTCTGCCTTTTGCCTTCTCTGCTAGATCATGCCAAATAGTAAATCAACTATGCAAACCTTCTACATACACATAAACTCATCCACACTTAATGAATAACCCCTTGAGGTTATCATATACCTCTCTGTCTAGGTCAGATAAATCTTTTGCCACTTAAACAAGATTGTAGATCTTAGGTTAGGTCAGATCCAACGGATCATTCCATCTTTGCATT
>MU225821.1:2526993-2542502 GCA_018584345.1 Thuja plicata | reverse complement strand
CATTAATTATGGTTACCCATACATTAAATGATGTGGATCAATATTTAATTAACATTACATATCCCAATGAAATCAACTAAGTCGGCCAGAGATCTCAAATCTCATCATTAATCCAATTACTGTAAGTTGGCCAACATCACTATTTCCACTCAACAATTTCAATGGTGCTCAGCATTGAGAAAATTTTTCTCATCACAAGAAACTTTACTCAGCACAAGAAACTTTTCTCGTCATAAGAAACTTTGCTCGGCACAAGCCAAACTTGCTCGGCATAGAACAACCAGAAAAATGTCTTTGAAAGATAAACAACAAATTACTTTGCCAGAGTGCCAACTGATCAAGTACCCTTTTAGTTTCCTTAACTCAACCATTCACTTGGTCTTCTTGTTAAATATTCTTCATCAACAATAGATATGGTACTCAAATAGATAACAATAGTCTCACCAGTAAAGGTTTGACAACAATGATAAAATAACAATTGCTTGCATTGTCACTTTTCAACATCTTAGACTATGTCTAAATCCTACCTCAAGAGGGGCTTGAGTTTTATTTACCTTGCTCCTTGTGGTCCTTAAGGATGGATGAGTTGTGGGAACTTGCTTCTTCCTTCTAGTCATCTTTTTGGGTACATAAGGTGGAGAAGATTCTAGATCATTGGTAGTTGATGGTGCAGATGTTCCTTCATCAGATTTCTTTTTCTTCTTCTTAGGAACATCATCAGACTTTTCCATTTTTACTTCTGTAGGATTTTTATCATGTTCTTTATCAATCTTAGCTTCCCTAGCTTTGTCTAGGTCTTCTTGTGTAACCCCATGAACTTTTAGGATATTAGAAGTAATCCTTGATGCCTTCCTTTTGGTGTCCGCATTATAGAAGACAAAATCAACTTGATTTGTCTTCTCACTATAAGTACCCCATCTAGGTTCATTGGGATCCTTGGCCATAGATAGGAGAAATTGTGCATAACCTTCCAAAACATGTTCTTCAACTTCATATCCAAGAGGGTGAATCCAATTTTTTCTAAGCTCAACTGACTCCAGGCAAGTACAGTCTATTTCCACCATGAATCATATGGTGTATTTGTATTTCTCAACTATCTTCTTAGGTATCTTGAATGTCTTCTACATCTTGATCCTGAATGTTTTGATATCCATGTCTATAGAGTCTTTTGCACTACTCTGATGTAGCTTTTAGTGAAATTTGTGACATAGTGGGTTTACTTCTATCTAGGTAAAGATTGGAAACTTTACCAACAATGTGGAAGTAGACATAGATGATGAAAGAGCCAATTCTAAATATCTTTCTCTTGTCATGTTTAATAGGTCTAATGTTCCCAATCAGATGTGCGTGCAATATTTAACAGAGATTGTACTGAGTGTTATCTCTCACCATTCTTATTGCTACCAAAACTGTTGTTATGGACACACTATTCAGTCTACTTTCCTACTGAAATTTGTATCCAAGTATCATAGTGAGGAGTTTGATGTCATTCTCCTTAATAGGATCAACAGTCATCTCGTGCCTATCACTTCTAGATAAGCATGCATGTTCAACCTGCTTTTTAACATCCTTACCAGTGGGAAGAATTGGTCCAGTCTTAGGAAGTCCAGTCATTTCATGAATTAGGTCTGATGTTATGTAGACATGAACTTCACCAATCCAATAAAGGTCATCATGTATCCTACTCAATAGGATTTTAACCCATTTTGGTTCATAGAACTCGTGCATGTTAGAATACTCAAGGATAGGGTTATCAATGAGATGCGCGTATTCATCCTTGAATGAATAGTCTGGTTTCATCATTGAAGCCATAAGAGTTTCTATGCTATTGTCCCCAATGGTTTCCTTCTTATAGTAGATGGAAGCACAAATGTCTTCCACGTGTATGACTCATAGCGCAGTCTTTGAGAATGCCCCTTCTACATCATCTAGAATAGACTTGAATGGATGTTTCTTATAGACAAATCTCTTCCTTTCAACAATTTTAAAGACTACAGGGATTTCCATACTCACTTGTTGCTTGATTAAATAGGGTTCCACCACAATTTTGAAACAAAGTGAATGCTAACATTCCATTCGAACTTCAATCTGTTCACTTAACCAAAAAATCCATTATCCTTCAGTGCTCCGATACTCAATGCTCCTGTGCTCTTCAAATTTTATGATCTCAAATGCAAATGTGAAGATAATCGATTATTTTCTGATTTATATAAAGGTTACTACATTTAATGTTTTCTACCATACACGGTTTCCATTGAGAGTTTCAAAATTCATTCTTGTTGAAGTACTAGTTATTCATGTATGCATACTTCCTCAATTTGTGATCACAGACATAAATCCATAGGTGCATACTTAGAGGTGAGCATACCAGCCACATAGGGGTTTTGAGCTAGAATAGCTCCCCCTAAGACCATGATGGTCAACTAACTAGAAGTAGAAGGTGCATCCACTGTAGATGCATCTACTACCTTCTTCTCATCATTATCCTTCTTTACTTCAACCCATATTTTTTCTAAATCATCTTTAGCTTGTACAAACTTAACTTCTCCTGATTCTTCAAATAGAAAATTTTTAGGATTCTCTTGTCTTTGTGCCCTTGACCTGCAAAACCTTGAGATATGTCCAAGTTTTCCACATGAGTGAAAAATGATAGGAGGTCTAATGTTATTATTCATCATGTTGTACTTCTTGGTTGTGTGTCCATTGTAATTACATATCTGACATGTGATGTTCTGCAAGTTTCTTTGAGGTTGATTTCTCTGATTATATTGAGTCTGATTCCTTTGGTTCTATTATGACTGATTCTTTTGACTTGTTCTACAATGAATAGCCCTGTGACCAAATTTGTTGCATGAATAACAATATCCATTGAAAGTTCTTACCATTTTACAATCTCTTTCCAAGTGTCCATGCTTTTTAAAAGCATAACAAGTTCTGTTAACTTGTTTGATTTTATTTTTTGGGTGATTCTACTTTAGACTCTGCAATATTCTCCTCTTTCTTTGTTTCTGTAGATACTTCTTGTGCTTTATTTCTTTCTTGCATTGAATTGATTTCAATTTGAGATACACTATATCCCATACTAGTGGTATCACCTTTTAACTTTTGTGTATACAGTTGTGATTGAATTAGATCAGAACTTGTGTGTAGTTTATCAATCTTGTCTTTTTCTTCTGTTAGTTCAGATTCTATCTTTTTCTTGATGTTTTATAATTCCAAGATTTTCAAGTTTGCTTGCATAAGTTCATCATATAATTGTTTTCTCTCTTTGGTATTTTCTTCAATGGCTCTTAGGCTATCTATAAGTTTTTCATTCAGATCTTCAATATTATCTTTCAAAGACATGTTCTCTTCATTTAGCTTCTTAACCATTTTTCCCAAATCAGTGGTAGAGAAATCTTTTAGATCTTTCATTAATTTCTTGATAAGCATTTGAGAGCCATCAACTTTTAGTTTAAGTTCCTCATTTTCTTTTTTAGATCCATCAAGATCTTCAAGGGCTGCTTCAAGATTCTTTTTCAGATGTTATCTCCTCAAGTGGTTAAACTTTCTTTCAGAGGACCAGAGCTCTGATACCAATTGTTAGAAACACTGAGAGGGGGGGGGGGGGGAATCAGTGTTTGTCTATTTATNAGAGGACCAGAGCTCTGATACCAATTGTTAGAAACACTGAGAGGGGGGGGGGGGTGAATCAGTGTTTGTCTATTTATTATATTTTAGCAACTTTAAACATAAATCAAATATATATCAATTGAAGCTTAACACAAGAACACATTACACATGATATGATTATGGGGTAACCTTGATCAGAGGAAAACCCTGGTGGGAATTAGTACCCACAAATATTGCACTAATATAATGAACCTTTTAAAGTTCCTTTGCCCTATTAGGAGAAGTATTTACAATGCAAGTACAATGACCTAGTTAAGGGTTTGACCCTATTAGGAGTCTTTTAAAATTAGCCCTGTTAGGGGTGAGGACTCACTATCCAAAAGTTCAACGCTCAATAGGATGAAGGCTACAACCTCCTTGATAATAGATATACACTATATCAAAAAGTGAACTACTGTATGTGACACAATTGTCTGATCAGTTTTGGTTATGTGCTAATTCTCTTATACTCTTAAAGAGCTTTATCTCATTCTGACATCTTCTACTATTCTTTTATATCTCTGCTCTGCATATTTCTTTGACACTTTCTAATACAACTTTGCATGTTATATATATATATGTTCATGCCTGAATAGATGCAACTATAAACAAGACCATAGATGGCCCAAAAACAATATTCACAATGCTTCCAAACTAATTGGCTTAAGCATGATTACAAGAGTGATTGAGACATGATTACAAACATAATATAATAGGCGCGTAGCCTTTACAAAACAAAATGTTATACGGTGATCCAAAACTGAGGTCCACTCTGTACTCTATTTCTTGAACTGCTAGAGGTACTTCAACTTGCTATAACTTATCTGTATTTTCTTATCTGATCATGCATATCTAGGGTAATCACCAAAACATATCATAGAGCTTAAGTCTAAAGGCGCTTAGTCTGAATCAGTCATACGCATGTGCACTGGTGCTCTGATCATCTGTATATCTATGTTCTGTCTTGTCTTCTATAATTAGTCAATTTCCACTTCAAAGTTTGCCGTCAAAACTTCATATGACTTTGTTGCCATAATGACAACACAAAATAAGTCATATTCTCCCTGGGAGTCAACTTGCCAACAAGTACCCCTAAAATACTTCTTGAAGAGGCCTACTTGGAGTGCAAGTAAAATAAGACCTGATGATTTTCATGAGATACCACTTGGGGAACATGTGAACCACCTATCATGGAGTAAATATGGTGGGTTACAACTTTCAAATTCCATATCTGATGTGTTTTGAAGATATTCATTTGGAGATGTTTACTTAAATCTACATTTTACGCATTTCTAGATTTTATCAAATGACCTACTTTGAATGTTTATATCTTTGGCTTGATAAAGACTCATGACTTAAGGATTATTCTAAGGTGTTGTAGGTATGAGAGAGAATATCCATTTCAATTTTTAGATCCCTATGAGTGCAAATGATACGTTATCCAAAGTATATCTATTTGCGATTTATTTATGGTTCGCTGAGTGCAATTTGCAGAATTACTCAATGCCCAACTTTGAGGCGCCAGAATGTGTACTCGGTTGAATTTCATGGAAAATTGAATGCTAATATATATTTGAATCATGATAAGGTTCCCCCATGAATATTTTAAGACATGTGCCAATCCATTTGATTAGCTTTTGCATTCAATTCCAAATCAAGTTTATACAATTTTATTGATTTTGAGGTATCACAATTGGTAAGAGGCTGACTTTAGGGATTCATATTGATTGACCATTTGATGATCAGAATATTCCAATTGAATTTTGTTTTTCTCCATGTGTAAGTGAATCTATACCCAGGGTTTTAGATCATGAGGCATTCATCTGATTGACTTATGAAGTCAAATCCAAATAAGATTTATTCATGATTCAAATTTGCACAATAATAATTCTCTCTGACGGATAAACTTTGATGGTTAACACTTGGGTGCTAAATGAAAATTTTAAAAAGTTAGTGGACTCCTTATGCTCTTTGTATATTAGTGTACTACCAGGATCAAGGATCAAGCCTCAAAAGATAGTTTCCTATTTTTAGAAGGGCCAATCTAAATACAATTTATGCAGTTTTTACAACTGCATTTGCAGTGTTTCAGAATGAATAAGTTGGGTTACTTTGAGTATGAATATCTCATGATTATGATCTCAAAACATTTTTCCATTTGGTGACCATACTTAGGTATTAAAGGTCTATAGATCTTCATCTTTGCATTGGCCTCAGGTGGTCATTTTTCTAGTTTTTAAGAACAGCTCCAGAGGACACTCACCATATTTTGGTAAAGTTACAAAGGATGGGAAAGTTGGTGGTTATTGTTTTCACTCAGACATTAAAGCTTGTTTTGATGATGAGGAGAATTAAAAAATGATCAAAGAAATGTGTATTTTGAGCTGTAGTGTTTGTGAAAATATGACATCTTTAAAGATTTGCGAGATGGGTTGCAGAAAGGGGATAGAGAAGTATTTGGTGGGTGTCTATATAATTTGTCAGTTCCATAGAAGCCATATTATGAAATTTCCTCTTTGTCTTCATTTATACAATCTCAGTGGTTTTGATAATTTCATTTTCATTTTCGATTCAAGTGAAAATGTTTTCAGGTTTACCACTGGAAAGGATGGAGGCTTAATATCAATTCACTTTTCTATACCAAAATTGCAATTGTAGAGTGCTATTCCCATCTTCTGTGTATCGCAATCTCACAGCATTATGATGGAGAAGACTGCATTTTCTGTTTATAACTCACAGTTCCCCGAGGGATTATCCTACATATCTTCTACTGTTACAAACCAATATTCTCAACAATATTCTTTCTCAAGGTAATCTACAAATACTTTTGAAGATATTGATTAATGAAGCAAAGTTATAAGTTCATATGTGTGATAACCGACTGCATAGAATTAGTTTACCGTGAAAGAAACTATATTGTGAACTGCTAGGTAATATTGATGTAAGGATTCTTGTGAAATAGTAAGGAGGATACATGTTATCTTGGGGTGTTTTGTGTTGTAAATGATGATATAAGGCTACACAGTAACATGGAAGTGAGCGTTAAAAATCTCCAAGCAAATGCATGCTGGCAAAGACTGTCCAAAGTGAAACAAATGTTGGTAGGTTTGAAACTGGGCCATAGTATGTGGATCCCTTCCAAGAAGACTATGTAAATTTTTAAGGAATTTGTGCATGTTTGGTGGAGGCTGCGTGGTCTCCAAAGGCTAGTGCATGGGTATAAAAACAAGGAAACTTTCATGCAAATATAATTGGCAAGTGAAATGCCAAATTCCATAACCATGATGAAGACAAGAGGCTGCATGACATGTTGTATGGGAGAGGAGGAATTTAAAGCTCCAATTGAATGCAAGAGGCAAGTGTTAAAGGGATTTACACTATTTTGGTGTGGCGCTAGATAAAGAAAGAGGTTCTGCACCAACTATGGAGGTTGGGAAGCCCACGCATGGTAAAAAGAACCTGTGCAAGGATATGTGAAGGAGCCTCTATATGGACTACAAGATATATATGTTTGAAAATATTTGGAAACTTTCTTTCAAATGCAGATGGGTAGGTGTGATGCACAAGCGATAAACACCGTATGAGGTAAGGTGTTTAAAAATGCAAGCTAATGCATATTGGGAGGTATAATGCCCAACTCCATAACTATTTTGATGTCTCCCAAGATGTGCTACCTGTCAGAACTCCTCAACAACTATAGTGGTCATCAAGTGCAAGAGAACTAGTGTGTAAAATTTTTAGGAGAAATTCTCCCACATTGGTTGGAATATGGTTTTTAATGATGTTTATATCATTCACCACGTGGATTGAATGTGAATTAAGTGCAAAGCCTATGGTCAGTGTAGTGCTTAGGGGTGAGTGTGGATGCATTTACTTGGTCAATGGTATCAAAATTTTAGCACACAGACTGAGGAAACTTTAGAAACCAGATTGGGATTGATCCCACATTTGTTGTGGAATGGAGATCTTTGGTGTTTATAACCAAAAAAGCATAGAATGATTGTGAAGTAAGAGTTAGAGAAGATCTTGGCCATCAGGATGCTTGGGCATTAGCGTGAAAGCTTGGACTTGGTTAACAGAAAACAAATTTTGAAGCATGACAAGAGATAACTTTAAAAATCTTGTGAAACATTATCCCACATTGGTGGGGTGGAGAAAATTTTCAATGTTTAAAAGGTAAAGGCCACAATAGGTAATTTGAAGAAGAGCCCAGAGGCTATAGGCGATGTGCTCGGGGGGAGCTCACTAGCAACTAGACCTGGCCACATGGCGACCTTGGAGGAAAATAAATTAGTTTTGGGGGGCATGTGAGGATGACATGGCAGGTGACCTGGAGACAGAGGCAACATATCATTCACATATTCCAAGGTAGATAATATGGATGGTAGGTGCTGATCATGAAGGAAGATCTACGACTGGAACAATGCCTTGGACCCCAAAGATGTGTGAAGTTTACCATTGAGGCACATCACCTACTTGATATGTGGTGGGGCTGACAATAGGGAAGTTGAGGTGGTGATGACATGGTGACCACATAGGAGAGGCATCTGAGGTGGGCATGAATCCTAAGGAAACAAGATGGATGGCTAGCGCGATGCCTCAAAGGGAAGATGATCAAGATCATCTCATCAAGGGATCACACCTGGCCAACACATGGCAGTGTGACAGGTGGCAGGCTAGGCAGAGCAGGGTGAAGTAGGCACCCAGGTGGTCCTATAGACCAATTAGAAGGTGACATATGGCATGATCTGGTGCATTCTAGGTACAGATTTAAAAGGTGAAAAATGAGGTAAAAGTAGTGCATATTTAAAAGAAATACGAGATTAATATGCCGAGTAATGTGCAAGGGTAAAGTGTGACAGGCTATAAAAAATGCAAATGCAGAATATCAACATATGGGAAATATTATAATGATATAAAGTGAAATCACAATATAAAGTATTAAATCTAAAAAGTGATAAATATATTATGCTAAAAACTAAATATTATAAATTGCAAGAAACTGAGCATAGAATAAAGTATTAAATCTGCACAGAAGACTAAGAAATGTGAAATTTTAATCTGCATGTAGAGCTATTATAATTCTCCTAAAACATTTAAAATATGATTATCTAGGAACATGAATATAAGTTTGAAGGCTTATACAGGAGGTTTTTGAAGATTTTCAAAGGCAGTTAAAGGGAGATATTATTTTACAAATTATATCAGATTTTGGATTGTGATGAGGAAGACTTATTTTGTAGAATGAGATGAAAGAGGGGGAAGGTATTTGGAAAAAAATTAGAGGTTTTGGAGGGAAGGGACCGATGGTAATCATGGAGTAATTTTGGGTTCTTTCTCCTTCTACTTATGCTTTTCTTCTTCTTACAATAGGGGTGTTAATTTCTTGGTATCCACAAAGAGTTTTAGATTGCTCTAGGAGGTTCCAGTCTGTTCTTGGTTCCATTAGGGATATAGTTCATTGATTGTACTAGTTTATTATCAGATAGAATAGAATGTCATTGGTCATTTGCAGCTTATTGAAGTGGTATATTTATGATTGCAAGTTTGTGTATAATGATGTGATTCTTCACACTTAATACAAGAGTCCATATTCAAATATCTCCTTGGTGTCAGTCTTGTGAAGTCTAAATTTTTTGATTCTTTTCATAGAATTATCTATGTATATGTTATCATTCTTCAGTTATGATCTAGGATCATATTAAATGATGCTGTGGATGTGACATAATTTTATTTGGTTATCTATAGAAGGATTTTTATAAGCAGTATTGATCTGGATTTATTATGTTTATGGCTTGGAATATCAGATAGAATTTGATTGATGTATTTTCGACTTTTCTTAAAGGAGATTTCCTAATGGATAAAGCATTGATCATTGAGTAGTATCTTCTATATTGATGCATATCTGGTTAGGTCTTATCTATGTTCTACATATTAAATATAAACTCCAAAATATCCTTTTTTTTATGTGGTTTGTGGTGTTGTACTAATCTCATGCTCCATTTCAAGGTCGATGTTCAATGGGTGATTAGTCAGTTATCTAGTATCTCCAAGTCATGTTGAGCCTATGTGAGATCGTTGCTTGATTAACACTAAATAGAGTAATGATGGCATTAAAGGGTGTTCCCCCCTTGGTTTTTCAAAACCTAAAGAGTAGAAGGATGGATCTGCATCCTTTTTAGTTGGTCCTTTTCAGTCTTGGTTGAATACTGGGAGTTGACTACTCTTTGAAATATATCAGAAAGTGAAAAGGTTGTTGTTAAGCAATCTTAGCATAAAAAAAATAAAAAAAAATGGTGACTCTATTGGGGAGAAAGAAGTAAAATCTTGTTGAACTTTCAAAGAATCTCTGGTATTATCTTGTCATGAATAACGCATGTTTATCAGGTTGAGCTAGACTCCCGGCATGCTTATTTTTTAAAAAAAATCTAGTCATTTCTACCATTCCATTTGAGGATAGAGTTCTTAATGTTTGTGAATCTGAATTTTTTTTAGATCTTAGCTATTAGCCTAGTTGTTGTTGTTGAAAAAATCTTTGTATGTCTTCTTTTTGAAAGAAGTGTGTCAAATCCTATTGACTTGCTAAAAGTTTTGTATCTTTGCTTGAAACCCAACTTGTCTTTGTTCTATTAATGTTTTATTCATTCTCATAGTAGTGAGTGGTGACTTTGAACGATCTCTGCACCAGTGTGCATTTAAGTGAAAGAAATTTGATGATTAGTTAGAAATACTTGCAACAAGGATTTAGCAGATGCTCAAAGATTAAGTGGTGAAATGACTAAATTAGAAATAAATAGAGAATGACATTAGCAAACAAATTTTTCAAGGTATTCCTCAAAGTTTTATCAGATAATTTGGTTCCTTACTAGGTGAAGAGGTCACTAAAAGAAGGAAAATAGATCTAAAGCTTTTGTTTTCATACTTGTTTTATAATTTCAGTCATTAAAATCAGAAGTATGTTGTTATGTGAAATAAATGATTGCATAGCTGGATAAAGTTTTGAGAAATGAGAACATGCATTGAATAATGAGTAGTGAAATGGATTGTCCCATGTCAATGGATTAGGATATGTTTCCTATATTTGAAACCTATCCAGTAGATCTTGAAGAAATTCAAAAGGATATTGCATTATTTAATCAAAGAATCCAAGATGAAGCCATTTTAGTTTTGAGAACACATCTAGGAGAAAGAAATGAGGAATCAATACATTGGTTTTATGAAAATTTTTCCAATGAATATTGTAAGCTGAGAGGAACCTCCTACAACAATATGGTGAAAATGTGCGAAATAATAGAATATAGAGCAATAGTAGAACTCAGAGTGAATCTATTGATCGCGGGCCACTTTGAGGGGGTAACCTCCTTTGAGCAGCTCAATACAATAAATTTATCAGTGCCCATTAAAGGCCTCAACATACACTTATATACTAAGTACAATCTAGAAAATTAATGCTACCTATGCATGTGGGATAATAAAATATACTCACAGGATGACTTACAAAGTATATGCGTCCAACAACACTACACTAACAAAATAAACAGAAGGAAAACACAGGTTCCTAAAATCCCCTCTATATTAGAAAAAAGCTTTGTGCTGAAAGCTTAAGGTGTGGAAATTGTTGCTGAATCTGAAGAAGGGGTTCCCATGTAGCATCCTCTAGTTGCATTCCATGCCATTGAATCAAGACCTCAGAGATGGAGTGAGAGTGAAGCTGATGAGTGCGCTGGTCAAGGATTGCCTTAGGCTCCAGGATAATGGATCCTTCCTTATCCATTTCAGGGAGAGAAGTTTGTGCTCTGACGTTGGTACCAAGAACTTTCTTGAGACAAGAAACAAGAAATATTGGATGAATGAGGTAAGGAGGAAGTGCCAGTTTATAAGCAACTAAACCAATCTTCTATAGAACCTTATATGGCCCATAAAATTTTGGGGCTAGCTTATGGCACCCTTTAAGCTTTAGGGAGGATTGCTTGTATGGCTGTAGACAAAGAAAAACCATATCCGCAACTTGAAATGAGCACTTAGAATGATGTTGATCTGCCTGCTATTTCATTCGATTGTGGGCCATGTGAAGATTATCCTGTAAGGTGCGAAGAATCTGATCCCTGGTGCGGAGAAATATGTCAACTGCTTGGACTGGTGAGCTACTGGGAGTGTAGGGAAGGAGCACTGGAGGTGCCTAACCATAGACTACTTCATATGGAGTCATTTTAGAGGTAGTGTGGTAAGAGGTATTGTACCACCATTCAACTAAAGGAAGCCACTTGGCCCACTGATGTTGTTGTTTGGAAGTGAAGCAGCGAAGATAAGTTTCCAAGCATTTGTTGACAATTTTGGTCTGACCATTAGTTTGTGGGTGATAGCCCAAACTCATCTTCATTTTGGTGCTAGTTTGCTAAAACAATTCAGTCCAAAAATGATTGGTAAAAGTTGCATCACGATCTGAGACAATGGAAGAAGGGAGGCCACAAAGACGGAAGATCTGGTCCATGAAGATTTGTGCAACTGAGGAGGTAGTATAGGGGTGGCTAAGGGCACAAAAATAACTATATTTAGAGAGATGATTAACCACAACCAAGATGACTATCTTACCGCCTGATTTAGGAATCCCTTCAATGAAATCCATAGAAATATCAGTCCAAATCCGTGTAGGGATGGGCAAGGGTTCTAGCAAGCAAGGAAGGAGGGTCGTTTCACCCTTATGGCATTGGAAGGTATCACATTCAACTACCATCTATTGAATCCTCTATTTCATTCCTTTCCAAAAGAAGTTTCGCCTTGCCCTCTCATTAGTTTTGAGGAATCCTGAGTGCCCTACCGAAGGAGAAGTATGGAGTTCATAAAAAATAGTCTATTGCAGATCTGGATTCTGAGGAAGCACTAGATGACCCTTGTATTAGAGAGAAGAACCATCCAAAGAGTAATTTGGTACAACATAAGGATTATTAGCTAGCTAGTGAATGATTTGAGATAAATAAGAGTCACTGACATAGCACTGCTGAATAGATGCTAACCAATTGGGAATTGGCATAGAAATAGCTGAAAGGGAAGCTTGATCATCAAATGTGCGAGAAAGAGCATCTGCCACAGTATTGTCCTTACCCTTCTTGTAGGTGATTTGATAATCATACCCCATGAGTTTTCTAACCCATTTCTGTTGTGTAGGGGAGGATACCCATTGTTCCAAGAAGTATTTCAGACTTTGGTGATCGGTCTTGATGCAAAAATGACTCCCTAGGACGTATGGCCGCCATTTATGTACAACATGCAAAATAGCCATAATTTCTTTTTCATAAGTAGATAGGGCTAGATTCTTACCAGAAAGGGATTTTCTAGTGAATGCAATAGGATGGTCATCTTTAAGGAGAACAACACCCAGTCCATTGCCACAAGCATCACTCTCAATAGTGAAGGCCTTGAAAAAATCTAGCATAGCGAGAACAGGTGTACTGCACATAGCTTGTTTTAGTTGTTCAAATGCATTCTCAGCAACATGGGTCCAGGTAAAAGCATCCTTTTTTAACATAACTGTCAATGGTGATATGATCTTCCCGTAATTCTTAACAAACTTACGATAATAGCCAGTCAGCCCCAAAAAACCCCGAAGGCTCTTGAGAATTTTAGGATGCGGCCAATTTTTCATGGCATCTATTTTTGTAGGATCCACCCGAACCCCTTGGTGTGCAACAATATGCCCGAGATACTCCACTTCCTCCTATCCAAACACGTGCATTTAGACTATTTTTCACAGAGTTGATGATCAGAGAGAATTTGCATTACAAGCTCTAGATGATGGATATGCTCAGCCTAGGTTTTTCTATATATGAGGATATCATCGAAGAAGACCATAATGAATTTATGGAGGTATGGCCAAAATATTTTATTCATCACTGCCTGAAATGTTGAAGGAGCATTAGTGAGGCCAAAGGGTATAAATAAAAATTCATTGTGACCATCATGTGTGTGGAAGGCTATTTTAGGTCTATCCTCTTCATTAACCCAAATTTGATGATACCCAGAATGAAGATCCAACTTGGAGAAAAAACTAGCGCCATGAAGCTCATCAAGAAGTTCATCAACAACCATAATGGGAAACTTATCCTTTATGGTGAGATGATTAAGTGCTCAAAAATCAATGCAAAGTCGCCATGACCCATCTTTTTTGCAGACAAGCAGAACTGGAGAAGAAAAGGAACTGGTACTAGGGTGAATAATACCTTGCTTCAGTAAGTCATGAACAAGCATCTTGATTTTGGTCTTCTGATGAAATGGGTAGTGGTAGGGCCTGATGTTGGGTGGAACACTACTAGGAAGGAGCTAAATATGGTGGTCCTCTAGGCGAGAAGGGGGCAATCCCATAGGTTTAGCAAATACACCTGAATACTTATCCAAAATTTGTTGTAGATCTGCAGGAGTACTAGAGACTGCTGATGGCTACATCTGAATGGAATGGAGCTGAGCGATGACACCATTTGAATTCTTCTTAAGAAGTTTTTTCCATATGATGTGAATTGATGATGCCAAGAGACCCCAACTGTATTCCTTTCAAAGTGTGTTGTTGCCCATTGGCTGAAAACTGCATCCAAAGTTCAACAAAATCCCATAGAATGGGGCCAAGAGTGTGTAACCATTGGGCAACCAAAACCACATCACATCCACCTAAGGGAAAGGAAAACATGTCAGTGCATAGGTTATAATCTCCAATAGAGAGACACACATTGTGAAATTTCCCTTTGCAAGGTAAAGTGCCCCCATTAGCAATCATTATTTCAAAGCTAGAGCAGGGATGGACAAAGCAATCAGCCTGTTTGGGCTATTTGGGGGTCAATAAAGTTATGAGTGCTACCAGAATCAATGAGTATAGTAAGAGGGATCTTCTTGAAGAAACCCTGGACCTAAATGATTTGTGGAGTAGTCACTCCTATGAAAGCATGGACATATATCTCTGGTTGAGCTTCTGGTGAAGGAGGTTCAGGCTGTTGAGGCTCAACCTCATCATCCACTATTTCGTGAGCATCTACATATTCTTCCAGTTCAGGTGGAGAATCCACATCCAAGAGGTAGAGATTTTTTTGAACACATCTATGGCCCTTAGACCATTTCTCATCACAATTATAACAAATCCCTTTTTCTTGCCTAACCCACATCTCTGTTTCGGACAAGTGCTTGATAGGAGTAGTTCTGGGAGCTGGCATGACTTGAGGGTTGTGAGAAACCGTATTTTTGAATGGAACAAAACTCGATCTGGAACATTGTAGAGAACTAATCTTGTCCTCTGCTAACTTAGCCAACCCAAGGGCTTCCATCATTATAGTGGGTCAGAACATTTTTACTTCAGATTGAAGTGCATCCTTCAGACCACTGACAAAACAACTGTGGAAGAATTCATCAGACAATCCCTCAGTGTGATTGGCTAAGTTTTCAAACTCTATCTTGTATTCTCTTACAGTGCCTATTTGGCACAATTTAGTGAGTGCTCCTGTGAAATCATCAAAAGCACTAGGGCCAAAGCACTCCAAAAGGAGTGTGCCCAATTCTGTCCATGTTGGGTCTACATTAGCCTTGATATACCAACAAAACCATTGAAGATCTTCATGTTCCAAATGAAATGATGCAAGCAAGACTTTGTTGTTATCCAAAGTATTATGCAAGCTAAAATACTTCTCTACCCTGTAAATCCATCCAGTTAGATCAGCACCATCAAAGTGAGGAAAATCAAGCTTCAGTCCATGAAAATTGCCAGAAGAGAACCCAACGTCTCCAGAATGGTTTTGGTTCATGGCTGAATGCTGAAGAGTGAGACCGAGAAATTTGTCATCCAGATCTTGAAGTTTGGTTTTGAGGGATGCAAGTTCCTC
>MU225821.1:2505451-2518917 GCA_018584345.1 Thuja plicata | reverse complement strand
TATATATATATATAATGCACAATGTATTGAACAAACAAGAATTTACTTTCCAATTTCATAATCAACTATACTCCATCAGAGCTGATTACAACACTCACACAATACAGTTCATATAATTCAAACAAAGTCAAGTCAACACAACATGCAAGTCTAATCATACATGATCAATAAAATCACACTCAAGAATCTGCAAATCATTCAAGGGAAGGAAAACAAGTAACAAGGAGTTCTTCAAAATAGGACTCCATCACCACAACATATTACATACAACATACATCAAGTATCATGCTATAACAAACGAGACAGTCAAATGACCATCAACAAGTCTTCATACAATCCACACAAAACCAAAGAAGTAAGCCATCTTCTCACTATCAAAACACTCCTATAGATGATTATGAACTTCATGACCATCGATAAGACTAGAGACCCTAGAGTTTCAATCACGGATCCTGGCACAATTCGAGCCTTAGTAGGTATCCACCTATAACAACCAAAACTAAACATCACTCCCAAATCAAGTGGGAAGAACCCCACACAAGAATAAGAGACCATGAACAATGACTCTCAAGACACGAGGTGACAAGTGCTAACATGCACTACTAACCAACTAATGGGCACACAATTTTCCCAAAGCTCCCAGTGTAGAAACTTGTGCTGTGATACCAAGTGTAATGCCCCGTCCGGGAACCCAAGAGAGCTAACCTAACATGTGACCAAGCTAACGAAATAATTTTTTTTTTTAATTTTTTAGAAACAATAATGTTAACAATGTAGAAGCAATACATGAGATAACATGACATACACATAAGTACAATTCAACAATGGTTACAAAAATTAAGGGTTCCTTGACGTATAATTACTTAAGAAAACTAATCTATGATGAGCAACTATAAAGTACAAAACATAAAGGATACATCAACTGAATCCAATAATATACATCTCAACATAATAAGACTACATATACAACTTTATCAACATCCACTGCACATGTCATAGGGTATACAATGATACATAGCAATACAATACATCCTCGAAAGGATGTCAACCAAAATACACATATGGTACAAGTATACAACTCATGAAACTGAATAATTTTTCAAAAGAATAAGAGGATAGAAGATAGAAGGACTGCAACAAGGATCATCAAAGCATGAAGGAAAACGTCGGATCTCAATGGTAATAAGAATCACTACCACCCAACCATGTGGAACTAAAGGTCCACTCCCACTGTGCTGAGGAGATAATAATAGGCCCACACACACAGGTATACAACAAGAATGTAAACATCAAAGGGATACAACCATCATAAGAAAAGCGTAGGAAGATCCTAGAAGCACTCTAAACCATAACAAGGAACACTAAAAAACACTATAGGTACTAACACAAATAGGATAACCTAAGCTATATATAGGAAGGTATCATCATGTACGTCTACCCTTGAGTTAAGTCCTGACAATCCCTTAATGGATTCCAGCACCCAAGTGACCATACACGACATTAATGATCTTTCAAACAGATAAGATCACTAATGATGCCCGAACCCACACCTCGAAAGGGGGCAAGCATCATCTCATCCTCTATCTTAGCCTATACTAGCGCTTAAGCATGGGTGAGGCATTAATCTTATTAGTTTAATATTAGGGCATCCTAATTAGATTAATTATGTTATCACTTGTTACCACTACTTACAATAAGCAAATCCTAGCAGCCACTTGTGGGCTCTGGTACTTGTGGGCTCTGGTACTTATTGCAAGCCACCTCCTACTAAACAACTAGGTAACCTACCCTAGGTTCACACAGGAACATCACAAAGGTATATCACAAACCTCATCACTGATTCCTACTCGTATAGGGATACACCCTAAGAGAATCATAAAGAATATCATAAGAAGATCAAAACTCTCAAATCTGGTTCTTGCCTATACAAGAACTATTGGTTCTTAATTAACCAACACCATATAAAGTACTATCATATGATCACATAGACAAGATCAACAACTAGGTTGGGTAAAAAAAATTGAGACCCAAAATCGATAACAACATGAACATGCACTGAAACATACAAAACATCATAGAGACAGAAAACCCAAACCTCTGGTTTTACCTTCTGATAGCAAACTAATCCCCACAGACAACCGACACATAGCAGTATCATAAAAGGGAAAGAAACACACAATCTTTTAATCATTCATTCAGAAGACACATCATCACATAATGAGTAGGACTCTAAAAAGGCAATAACATTCAATGATAAACTCATTTATAGTAACACTATACAAATTAGTTTATCTAATAAAATTAGTATCAACAATATAATTCAATTTTCCAAAGAAAATGCACATCAAGCCTATATAGACCAATTTATAAAATCCACCTCATATAAATTAATCTATTTAATAATTACTATAAAAACCAAATATAATTACAAGTAAATTTTTTTTTTCTTTGAAAAAATATAATTTCTAAAAATAGAATACCACTCCATGCGAATTCTAAAAAAAAATCCTTTTTTTTTTGAAAAAATATAATTTCTAAAAATAGAATACCACTCCATGCGAATTTTAGAAAAAATCCTTAAAAAAAAAAAAAAAAATTTTCTAAAAATAGAATACTATTGCATGTAAATTCTAACAAGAATTATTTTAATACAAATAAATAATTTTTTTTTAAATAATATGCAAATAAATATATCTTATAAATACTTATTCTTTAAACAATCTTATTTAATTAATTTTCATAATAAAAGAGAGAACATGCATTTATCCTCATTTTATATTTACATGCAATAATATTAAATTACTTAAATAATAAAGCATGCAATCTGATGCAACAAGAGAAATATTCTAAATTTAATAATAACTCTTTATTTTCTTAAGAGGATTTTCTAAGCATGCAAATTGATAAAAATAAGAAAGATATCTAATTTAATATTAATTTTTTTTTTTAATTTTTAAAAAGAGTTTTCTTTCTCTTAAGCATGCAAATTGATAATAACAAGAGATGTTCTAACTCTAATATTTTAATTTATTTTCAAGAAGAATTTATTTCTCAAGCATGCAATTTTAACTCAATTGTTTTGTTTTCATGCAAATCTGGACCCAGTTTTGGCAAGAACATGACAAAGGTGAATTTTCCATTCTCAACGTAAGATATTCACATATCTGAGGGTTAAACCCTTTCTTGACAATAATCATCAATATTTTTAAAAAATTATATATTTTCCAAATTGAAACCCTAAAGGCAATTTTAAACAAATTCATTTCCACATGAAAACCCTAATGCCTATTTTGCAATTAACACCCAAAAATAAAATCTTTATACCCACAAGCACAGATCTGACATGCAAATTTGAAGGAAAACACAAAATTGAAATAAGAACATATTTCTTAAATTTCAAATCAATAAACCACACAATAATTAAACAAGGAAGATCACACAAAGGATCCTAGCTTTTCGGATGCATGAAAGATGAGGATCCAAAAGTTAGAATTGACATGAATAAGATCCTACCTCAATAACTGATAAGAGGAACACAATCCACAAATCCAAGCAAAGAAAAATTTCAAATGTGCTCCAAAATACTCTCAAGCTTTCACAAATCCTTCATCACTTGATTTTCCTTTCTCCCCTGATTGAATAATCTCCCAAAATGACTTTCAATCCAAGGATATAAAAAACCAAGCAATTAGGTTTTCAAAAAGTGAAAAACTTAAAGAGAATATAAATTATCTAATTATTAATTAAAATAATTCCTTTATTTTCAATTTTGACATAAAGCACATGCATAACTCAACTTTATAATATCAAAGCAAAGTGTTTAATTGAAAATGCATGAGAGATAATTTCAATTAATCATGCAACTAAAACAATACTCAATAAATCAATTTTGCACAACTAATTACAATTAATTAAATTTAATATTTATTTAATCTCTATTATCCAAATCAAGACTTAATATTTAAATCAATTAATTAAATATAGGTATTTAATTAATATTTAATTATTAAATAGCCATATATTTCATATATCAATGTTTTAACCTTATTAAAGGTGTAATAATTAGCATTAATATTTTCCATAAATATTCATTATATAAATCAAGCCAAGAGCATCATTAAATCACCTGAAACCCATCTAAACAGATAAACCACTGAAACAGACAAATAACTGAAACAAAAATCTAACACACACAAATAGGCTCATGAATCCACGTCGCTTGACGAATTCAAACAGTAGGGTAGTCAATCCGATTCTTGCCCAATTCTAGGACAAAATAGGGGTTTAGGGTATGGATTTGGACTTGAATATTATCTCCCCTCTCTTACCATTGAGATACTTTGATAGGGCACGCTCACTCTTGCCAATTTAGGGGAGACGTAGCCCGGTACCTGCAAACCTGTCATCACAAAGACGAGCATATATCTATGCAATATAACAAACAATGGTTGAGACTAGTTTATTGCGTGGATCTCACCGAAGCAAGTAACTATGAATATGTCCCATACAATACAAAACACAGCAAACAATAATGCAAAACATCACAATGATCCATGTGCATATAAATATAGGGTCAGTATTGTCAGAAAACCTTAATCAAAATGATTTCATAACATAAACATAACCAACATGAAATAATCACAAATCATATGCAAATAGATTATATAATACAACTAACAAATAGATCAATAACATAATGAAAAGCAATACACAAGTATCCTTAAAATCACCTGAAATTGCTAGCGCACATATGTTATGGTCTAAAAGAGATCAGAAACTGAAACAAAAAGGCACACTAAGGGGTAGGTATTACATGGAATCCTTATGCTCTTTGTATATCAGTGTATCAAAGGTCTATAGATTTTCATCTTTCCATTGGCCTCATGTATTAAAGGTTTATAGATTTGTATCTTTCCATTGGCTTTAGGTGGTCATTTTGTCAGTTTTTAAGAACAAATCCAGAGGACACTCACCATATTTTGGTAAAGTTACAAAGGATGGGAAATTTGGTGGTTATTGTTTTCACTCATACATTAAAGCTTGTTTTGATGATGAGGATCATTACAAAATAATCAAAGAAATGTGTAGGTTGAGCTGCTGTGTTTGTGAAAATATGACATCTTCAAAGATTTGAGAGATGGGTTGCAGAAAGGGGATAGAGAAGTATTTGGTGGGTGTCTATAGAATCTATCAGTTCCATAGAAGCCATATTCTGAATTTTCCTCTTTGTCTTCATTTATACACTCTCAGTGTCTTTGATCATTTCATTGTTATTTTCGGTTCAAGTGAAAATGTTTTTAGGGTTACCACTGGCAAAGATGGAGGCTTAATATGAATTCACTTTTCTATATCACAATTGCAATTATAGAGTATTATTTCCATCTTTTGTGTATCTCAATCTCACAATGTTATGGTGGAGAAGACTTTGCATTTTCTTTTTATTACTCATAGTTCCCTGGGGGACTATCCTACAGGTTTTCTACTGTTACAAACCAACATTCTCAATAATAAGATTTCTCAAGGGAATCTGCAAATCCTTTTGAAGATATTGATTAACAAAGAAAACTTATAAGTTCATATGTGTGATAAACGAGGACATATAATTAGTTTACCATGAAGGAAACTATATTGTGAAGTGCTGGGTAATATTAATGTAAGTATGCCTGTGAAATAGTAGGGGAGATACATGTTCTCTTGGGGTTTTGTGCATTGGCAATGAAGATATGAGGCTACACAACAATATGGAAGTGAGCGTTCAAAATTTCCAAGCAAATGCATGCTGGCAGAGATTGTCCAAAGTGAAACAAATGTTGACAGGTTTGAAACTAGGCCATAGTATGTGGATCCCTTCCAAGGAGTATATGTATGTTTTAAAGGAATCTTTGCATTTTTGGTGGAGGCTGCATGGTCTCCAAAGGCTAGCGCATGGGTCTTAAAATAAGGAAAATTTCATGCAAATATAATTGGCAAGTGAAATGCCAAATTCCACAACCATGATGAAGACAATAGGCTCCGCACCATGTTATATGGGAGAGGAGGAATTTAAAGCTCCAAGTGAATGCAAGAGGCAAGTGTTAAAGGGATGCACACTATTTTGGTGTGGCGCTAGATAAAGAAAGAGGTTCTGCACCAAATATGGAGGTTGGGCAACCTGCACATGGTAGAAGGAACCTACGCAAGGATATGTGACAGAGCCTGGTTATGGACTACAAGATATATATGTTTGAAAAGATTTAGAAACATTCTTTCAAATGTAGATGGGTAGGTGTGCTACGCAAGAGATAAACATCATATGGGGTAACTAGGTGTTTAAAAATGCAAGCTAATGTGGATTGGAAGGTATAATGCCCAACTCTACAACTATTTCCATGCCTCTCAACATGTTCTACCTATCATAACTCCTCAACAACTACAGTGATCATCAACTGCAAATCAATTAGTGTGTAAAAGTGTTAGGAGAAATTCTCCCACATTGGTTGGAATATGGTTTTTAATGATGTTTATATCATTCACCATGTATATTGAATGTGAATTAAGCATAGAACCTATAGTCAGTGCAGTGCTTAGGGGTGAGTGTGGATGCCTTCACTCGGTCAATGCTATCTACATTTTAGTGCACAGATTGAGGTACTTTAAAAACCAAATTGGAATTAATCCCACTTTTACTATGGAATAGAGATCTTTGGTGTTTATAACCAACAACACACATGATGATTGCGAAGTAAGAGTTAGAGAATATCTTGGCCAGTGAGATGCTTGGACATTAGCGTGAATGCTTAGACTTGGTCAATGAAAAATAAATTTTGAAGCACAGGAACAGATAAATTTAAAAATATTGTAAAACATTATCCCACATTAGTGGAGTGGAGAAAATTTGCAATGTTTAAAAGGTAAAGGCCACGGTAGGTAATTTGAAGAAGAGCCCGTAGGCCATAGGTGACATGCTCTGGCATGGCTCACTGGCGACTAGACCTGGCCACGTGGTAACCTTGGAGAAAAATAAACTAGTTTTGATGGGGCTTGCAAAGATGACATCATGGGTGACATGGTGACAGAGGAAACAGATCATGCATAGATCCCAAGGTAGATTAAATCAATGGTAGGCATTGATCGTGAAGGAAGATCTACGGCTGGAGTAATGCGTTGGACCCTAGAGAGATGCACAAAAGTTACAATTGAGGCATTACACCTGCTCAAGATGTGGCGAAGCCAATAGTAGGGTAGTCCAGGTGGCGATGACATGGAAGCCGCACAGGAGAGGCATTTGAGGTGGGCACAAATCTTGAGGTAGAAAGATGGATGGCTGGCATGATGCCTCAAAGGGAAGATGATCAAGATCATCTCATCAAGGGATTGCACCTGACCGACACATGGTAGGGTGACAGGTGGCGGGCCAGGTAGAGTAGGGTGATGTAGGCGGCCAAGTGGACCTACAAACCAATCAGAAGGTGACATGTGGCATAATTTGGTACATTCTGGGTGCAGATTTAAAAGGTGAAAAATGAGGTAAAAGTAGTGCAAATTTAAAAGAAATAAGAGATTAATATGTTGAGTAATGTGCAAGGGTAAAGTGCAGTGACAGACTCTAGAAAATGCAAAGGCAAAATATCAACAGATGAGAAATATTACAATGAGATAAAGTGCAAGCATAGTATAAAGTATTAAATCTGCAAAGTGACAAATATATTATTCTAAAAAAGAAATATTATAAAGTGCAATAAACAAAGCATAGTATAAAGTATTAAATCTGCACAGAAGACTAAGGAAATAAAGGTGCATTTTCATGGCAATTAGCATTTTCATGAAGAAAAATATGAAATTTTAATATGCAGAGATATTATAATGCTCCAAAAAAATTGAAAATATTATTATCTAGGAACATGAATATAAGTTCAAAGGCCTTCACAGGAGGTTTTTGAAGATTTTCAAAGGCAGTTAAAGGGAGATATTATTTTCAAAATTATATCAGATTTTGGATTTTGATGAGGAAGAGTTATGTGTAGAATGAGATGAAAGAGGGGGAAGATATTTGGAAAACAATTAGAGGTTTTGGTGGGAAGGGATAGATAGTAATAAGGGAGTAATTCTGGGTTCTTTCTCCTTCTACATTTTCTTTTCTTCTTCTCAGAATAGGAGTTCCAGTTTCTTGGTCTTCACAGAGAGTTTTAGATTGCTCTAGGAGGTTCCAGTCTGTTCTTGGTTCCATTAGGGATATAGTTCATTGATTGTATTATTTTTCTATCAGATAGAATAGAATGTCATTGATCTTTTGCATCTTATTGAAGAGGTATATTTTTTATTGCAAATTTGTGTATAGTGATGTGATTCTTCACACTTAATACAAGATTCCAGATTCAAATCTCTCCTTCGTGTCAGTCTTGTGAAGTTTGAATTTTTAATTCTTTGCATAGAATTATCTATGTATATGTTATCATTCTTCAGTTCTGATCTAGGATCATATTAAATGATGCTGTGGATGTGACATAATTTTATTTGGTTTTCTAGAGAAGGGTTTTTATAATTAGTATTGATCTAGATTTATTGTGTTTATGGCTTGGAATCTCTGATAGAAGTTGATTGTTGTATTTCTGAATTTTCTGAAAGGGGATTGCCCAATGGATAAAGAATTGATCATTGAGTAGGATCTTCTGTATTGATGCATATCTGGTTAGGTCTTGGCTATGTTCTGCATATTAATTATAAACTCAAATATCCTATGTTTTATGTGGTGTTGTACTAATCTCTTGCTCCATTTCAAGGTTGAAGTTCAATGGATGATTAGATGGTTACCTAGTATGTCCTAGTCATGTTGAGCCTATGTGAGATAGCTTCTTGATTAATGCCAAATAGAGTAAGTATGGTGTTAAAGGGTGTCCCCCCTTGGTTTTGTAGAAGCTAAAGCATAGAAGGATGGATTCACGTCCTTGTTAGTTGGTCCTTCTCAGTCTTGGTTGAATACTGGGAGTTGGCTACTCTTTAAAATCTATCATAAAGTTAAAAGGTTATTGTTCAGTAATCTCATAATAAAAAAAAACCAACAAAAGTGACAAAATAAATGTTTATCTAAAGATTGATGAAGAAATCAAGTTACTACTTGCTATAACCTTTGTTGATTATAATATTTGGAGGTAATGATTGTTGGAAATCAGTTAGCACAAAATAAATCCAAGTTCCTTAGATGTCTTAATTAAACTTATCACTATTACTCGGTCAACAAAGATATTTTGATGTTACTCGGTTAACAAAGAAAACTTAAGATATTAACTATGATTATCCTTTAGTGATTAAGTGTAGAAACATAAAGTATAAAGAAAATAACATATACACAGATGAAACCAAGATTTAACATGGAAACCCAATTTGGTTAAACCACCAATTGCAACTAGTTACTCTTTTTCACTCTTCTAAAGTGAGCCATGTTAGGAGCCAACTTTATTAAAGGTTACAATACACTCTGTTAGGTGTGACCCTATTAGAGGATTTAATCACCCTATAAGAAGTGGTCTTGTTAGAGGTCTTCAAACACTTCAATGTATAAATGTCACCTTGTGAGAGGATTTACAAAATATTGTTAAGTCTACTCTATAGAGAGATTTAGATTACTTCTACAATTGTTAGAGAGTAATAATGGATTGACCTATTTGCCCAAGAAATTGTCTTTGCTAATTCATATCTCTGCTCTGGTTTTAAACTAGATCCTTACTGATCAAATATTCTATTGTAGCTCTGTATGTTCTATCATTTATCACAATCTCATCTGATTTCACCTCCACACTTCATATCACAAACTCTTCTACTTTTTACATCTTACACTCATTCAATCCAAACTTGACCTTATATATATATGATAAGCCTTGTCAAGTTGGCTTGAATAACCTTCCAAATAAATAATAAAACTTAAGTTTGTCAACTGCATAAAACCAATTAAACATAAAATGTAATCTGTTGTTAGTCGGTTGACACTGAAAGCATAACTCGGTTAACATTCTAACCCTTCAATGCCCAACCGATGCTGTAATGCCCGAGTGAACTCGGTTAGAACTAAAAATCACTTTGGTCTTCTTCAACGCCTGAGAGAACATGACATACACTAAATGTGCTTTCTTTAGGTATAGACATTTGTGTAACATCGCTACATTTGTGTAAACATCAATGACAATACACAATTAACAATTTTCATCAACAATGATGACCTAAGTAGAGCATTTTTTAAAAAAATGAGAAAGGAATTTGAAATGGCAATGATAGGAGAGATTAAATACTTCATTGGCTTGCAAGTTTCACAACTTGATAATGGTATCTACATCAATCAGTCTAAATACATCAAAGAGATATTGAAGACCTTTGGACTTGAGGAATCAAAAACTATTGGAACCCCAATGGTTACAAGTTTTAAATTGTCTAAGGATGATGAATCTGATGAGTTTGATCAGACTATGTATCAATATATGATTGGAAATATATAGTGTCTTGTGCATAGTAGACCGGATATTTCACAAGTAGTTGGTTTGGTTGCAATACTTTTATCAAATCCTAAGGAAATACACTTGACTGTAGTAAAGAGGATATTTAGATATTTAAGAGGAACAATAGACTATGGACTTTGGTATGGTTACAAAGGTGTTTTTTCAAGTGTTTATATTGATGTTGATTTGGATGGAAATGTAGATGATAGGAAAAGTACAAGCGGTGGAGCATTCTTCTTGGGTGAAATACTTGTTGCTTCAACAAGTAAGAAGAAGAACTGTATTTCACAATCTACTATTAAAGTTGAATATGTTGTTGCTGCCATCAATTGCACTCAGGTGGTATGGATTAAGAAACTACTTTAAGGTATACAAGAAAAGGTGATTGAAACTATTTTTATTCACTATGATAATACTAGTGTTATAAACATTTCTAAGAATCATGTGATGCACTCTGATACTAAACATATTGATATAAAGTATCATTTTCTTAGAGAAAAAGTTCAGGAGAAAGAGGCAAGATTGAAATACATTCCAAATAGTGAACAAATTGTTAATATATTTACTAATCCTCTACCTAAGGATATGTTTGAATAGTTGAGAAGTATGTTATGGGTCACTCCCCTATTTGCACTTAACTAAGAAGATGGTGTACTACATCAATCTTGGAGCTCTACTATTGTATCTTAACTTGGATTTATGTATTAGTGACAACTCCTAGAGTAGTAGTAGTTAAGTTATTAAAATATGTTGAACAAGAAATCAGATGTTGGAAATATTGTTGGAAAGCTACAATGGAAACAATTGGTGTTTTGTCATTGATGTCAAACCTTAACTAGTGAGACTATTTTTATCTGTTTGAGTACCATATCTTTTGATTGATGAAGGAGATTTAACAAGAAGACCAAGTGGAATGGTTGAGCTATGAGAAATCACAAGGGTACTAGATCAGTTGGCACATTGGAAAAGTAATGAGTTGTTTATCTTTCGATGACAGTTTACTAAGAACAGTTTGTGCCAAGCGCCAGGTGAAGTCAGTGGTCAGCAAGTGCCAGTAAATTGTTGAGGAACAAAGTGTTGGCCAAGCAACAGTATTTTGGTAACTGTTGATATTTGAGATCTCTGGCCGACATAATTGATTTTATTGGGATATGTAAATTTTATTAAGGATAAGTACGTTTGATCCACACTATGTAAATGCACGAGTAACTGTAATTAATGCATGGATCAAAGATTTAATTTGTGATTACATTGGAGAAGTAAAGTAAATGTAAATATAGAAAGATCCATTGGATCTAACCTAACCTAAGATCTATGATCTTGATTAAGTGGAAAAAGATGTATATGACCTAGATGAAGAGGTATAAGATAACCTTGGGAGGTTATTCATGATGTATCAAGAGTATGCAAGAGGATTGCATAGTTAATTTACTGATTGGAATGATCTAGAAAAGAAGGCTGAATAGAGGAGAAAAGAAATACAAAAGTAATTGCTTGAAGGATTTACAAATAGATCTGAAGATTGAAATGAGAATAGAGGTCACTCAGTGAATTAGCATTAGAGCTGTATTGGATCTGGATTTGAAAAGTAAGTTGTATGTATCAAATCACACCTACTGATTAATTTATAACCATTGTATCAGTAAAAATCCTTTAACCAGGTTGACCTAATAGCTATTGTATAAATCCTTTAGCAAGGTGACATTCAGGTGGAATGTTTTAAGTCCTCTAACAAGGCCACTCCTGACAGGGTGATTAAATCCTTTAACTAGGTCACTTTTAGCAGTGTGTTTTGTAACCTTTAACAGGGTTGGCTCCTAACAAAGCTCTCTTCAGAAGAGTGAAAATTTGATAGCATGTTATTTGTGGTTTTTCCCATATTGGGTTTCTATGTTAATTTGTGGTGTCAACTTGTGTGAAGTTTTATGTTGAGTTTCACTGTTAAGTTTTTACAAGCTGATTACATCTGAATAGTAAAATGCATATGTATGTTGTTATTTTATGTTATTGCTATCAATCTGATCTAAGTTGTTCAAATTGGTATAAAGTTTTAATGGGAACATCTAGACCTAAGGATAACTGATTCACCCCCCCTCTCAGTTATTCTAAATTCATTCTAACAATTGGTATCAGAGTTTTGGTCTCTTAAAAATAGTTTGAAGGTACTTGAAGCAAAAGATCAAGATGTATAAGAAGGAGGTACCGAAGCTAAACAAAGATAACTTCCCTGCATGACAGAGTTTGATAAAGTTGCATCTAGCTAGTATTGGTGATTCAGCTAAGCACTATGTTGAAAATGCTTATGTAGCCCCCACTACACTTGCCACAGCTACACAATAAAGAGAAAAGTAGGAAGACAATCAAGCAATGTTGGAGATTGCATCATCGTTGAACTATCATGAGTTTGAAGACATAAAGGATTGTAAAACTACAAAGAAAATGTGGGATACCCTAGAAACCATCTATGGAGGTGATACAAATGTGCTGAGAGCCAAATCTAAAAGTTTGAGGGGTAAGTTTGATGAAATGAAAATGAAAGAAGGAGAAAATATAATTCAATATTATGGTAGGATAAAGGAAGTGGTAAATTCTATCAGTGGAGCTAAGGGAACCATTGATTATAACACCATTATGAGAAAGGTATTGAGGAATCTTCTTCCTATATATGCTATTAGAGTCTCTGCAATTCAAGAACTAAGATGTACTCCTAACAATAATTTGACTTTGGAAAGTCTGGTAGGCAGAGTTACTGTATTTGAGATGTCAATTCTTGATAACTACACACCACAAGCTATTGAAACTGCATTCAGATCCCAATTGGTCCTTAATAAATCAAAGAAAGGAAAAAAATATGTAAACAGTGACAACGACACCATAGATGATGATCTAGAAGAACTTGAAGCACTCATGGAAAAAAGACTATCTAGAGGAAAAGGAAAATTCAAAGGTAAACTTCCTATCATATGTTTTTCATGTAACAAAGTTGGTCATATTGCTACT
>MU225821.1:2494661-2505364 GCA_018584345.1 Thuja plicata | reverse complement strand
ATGATTCTAATAATTCTGATGAAAATGATATAGAAGTTGTGTATGTTGCTATGAAAGATGATTCTGATGATGATGAGAAAACTGCACTAATTTCTTATATGAGTAAAGGTGACCATTGGATTATTGATAGTGGTTTTTCCAATCACATGACTGGTGATAAAGATAAATTTGAAACACTAAATCAGTGTAATGGCATTTATATTAAATTTGGTAATGATGCACCATGTCTTGTTAAAGGGAAAGGATCAATTAACTTGACTGACAAGATCAGATGTGACAATGTATATTGGGTTGATGATCTCAAATATAATTTTTTGAGTTTTGCACAGTTGAATACTTCTGGTTACAGAGTTGAGTTCCATCATAGGAAAGAAAAGATCTATGATGCCAATGGTGAACTAGTTAGAGGTGGGGAGAAAAAAAAGGTAACTTGTTCTATCTAGATTTAGCTGATGAGACATGCTTGTTTGCACAATATAATGATGTTTGGTTATGGCATAAAAGGTTGTGTCATGTAAACTTCGATAACTTGGTAAGCATAAGTAAATTGAAAAAAGTTAGAGGGCTTCCTAAGTTAAAGAAACCTAAAAATGCTATGTGTAAGCAATGTCAATTGAGAAAGATGACTAAGTCTAGTTTCAAAAGCAAAACTCATACTTCTGAGGAAATTATTGAATTGGTTCATATTGACCTTTGTGGACCCATTGGTGAGAAAAGTTATCATGGAGACAAATTTTTTATTCTATTTGTTGATGATTACTAAAGAATGATGACTGTTATGTTTCTTAAAGAAAAATCTAATGTATTCCACTTATTTAAATGGTACTTGGCAAAATTTGAAAAGGAGACAGGTAAAAATCTAAAATGTCTAAGATCTGACAGAGGAGGTGAGTTTATTTCTAATGAGTTTAACAGGTTCTGCAATGACCGAGGAATAAAAAGACAGATGTCTGCACCTATGACACCACCACATAATGGTATTGTTGAAAGAAGAAATAGATCTATCATGGATTGTGCCAGAACACTAATGATGGAGAAAAATGTTGCACACAAATATTGGAGAGAAGTTGTAAGTACTACAGTCTATACCCTGAACAGAGTAGAAGTCAAGAAAGGCATAATGCTACACCTTATGAGCTATGGTATGGATATGCACCTAATGTAAGATATTTCAAAGTTTTTGGAAGCAAATGTTTCATATTGAAGGATAACAAAAATGGAAAACTTGATGCTAAAGGTGAAGAAGACATATTTCTTGGTTATTCAACTAAAAGTAAAGCATATAAGTGTTTGAATTCTAACACTAACAAAATTGTGGAAACTGAAAATGTTAGAATTGATGAATATGTAGAAAGAAATGAAGTTGAAAGCACATAGGAACCTGAGAGTTAGAAATCATTTGTCTATATGGATGAGGAAGATTCTAATACATTACTTGAAATAGAGAATGTGGTTTCCAAGCAATAACGAGCACCTGTTGAGTCACAGAATGAGGTTACTAGACAATAGGAGGTAATTTCTGAGCTATTTGATGCAGATGTCGAGTCACAAAATCAACCTAAATTGGACATGAATGATCAACCTGAAGCAAAAAAAGAACCTACTCTAGCAAAGTATGTAAGGAGGCACCATAAACCTGATCAAATCATAGGATCAAAATATTTTACAGTTATGACAAGAAGTAAGTTAAGAGAATATACATGCTTATTATGTGATTTTGAGCCTAAAATAGCAAAAGATGCTTTAGATAATGAAGACTAGATACAAGCCATGAATGAAGAAATTGAAAAAACTGAGAAGAAAGAATTGGACACTTGTACCTAGGCCAAATGATAAAAATGTAATTGGTACTAAGTGGGTATTCATAAATAAGTTGAATGAACATGGAGAGGTAATAAGAAACAAAGCTAGACTGGTATGCAAGGGTTATGCACAAGAGGAAGGAATTGATTATGGAGAAACATTCACCCCAGTTGCAAGATTGGAAGGAGTAAGAACCTTACTTGCATATGCAGCCTACAGAGGTTTTAAAGTCTATCAAATGGATGTAAAGTCAACATTTCTAAATGGAATATTAGAAGAAGAAGTTTACATTGAGCGGGCTGATGGATTTGTTGATCCTAGCAAGAGGAATATGGTTTGCAGACTACACAAAGTGCTATATGGATGAAAGAAAGCACCAAGAGCATGGTATGAGAGATTACACAATTATCTGATGAAGATTGGATTTGCAAGAACAACTGACAACAACAACCTGTATTTGAAGACAGAGCAAAGTAAAGGTACTTTATTTTCTTAAATTTTTGTTGATGACATTATGTTTTGTCAACAAGATGTGTTATGCCAAGCATTTGCAAAGGAGATGCAAACTAAATTTGAGATGTCCATGTTTGGTGAGATAAAATTTTGTGTTGGCTTACAAATATATCAGATGAAGAATGGTATCTATATTACTCAGTGAAAATATATCAAGGAGATACTAAATACTTTTGGAATGGAAGATTAAAAACCAGTGAGTACACCAATGGCTACTGGATGGAAGCTAACAAAGAATGATGATACAAAATAAGTGAATCAAACCATTTATAAATCAATGATTGGAAAGCTGAAATATGTTGTACATAATAGACTTGATATTGCACTGGTTGTTGGTATTGTTGCAATATTTTCTGCCAATCCAAAGGAGACACATATGATGGCAGTAAAAAGGATACTGACATATTTCAAAGGAACAAATGAATATGGTCTGTGTTACAAAATGAATGATAAGTTTGAGCTCGGAGTTTATACTGATTGTGATTGGGCTGGAAATGTGGATGATAGGAAAAACACCACAAGACAAGCATTTCTTCTGGGAAAAAGATTAGTTTCATGGAAAAGAAAGAAACAAAATTGCACCTCATAATCTATAGTTGAAGCCGAGTATGTAGCAGCAGCAGTTAATTATTCTAATATTGTGTGGTTGAAGCTACTACTGAAAGGTATGAAAGAAGAGATCACAGAACCAGTTGTCATATATTGTGACAATATGAGTGCCATTAATATTTCTAAGAACCCTGTAATGTACACTAAGACAAAGCATATAGTTATCAAGTATCATTACTTGAGGGAGCTAGTTCAAAAGAAAGAAGTGAGACTAGAATATGTGAACACTAAGGAATAGTTAGCAGACATGTTTACAAAGACACTACCCAAAGATGCTCATGAGTATCTGTGAGGTAAATTAGGGGTGATTCCCCTAATTGAAGCTAATTAGTGCAGAATGATTATGTTTCATCAAATGATTATATTCATAATATTTGACACCTTGATGCACAAATAGTTGCACTTTAGGATGCTGCCTAAAGCTATGAAAAATAGATGTAGACAGAAAAGAGGATCAATCATAAGAAATATGACAAGAACAACATGATATAGAGTTAAAAATAGAAGAACCTACATGATGAAGATGTCAATGTCTTTGACATTGTTGTCAAAGAGGGAGAGATTACAGAAAACAAGATAAAGAGGGAGAGATTACAAAAGAGATTAAAGAACATGTTTACTGATAGAGGGAGAGCTTACAAAAAAAAGAAATTGTTGTCAAAGAAGAGAGAATTAGAAGACATAAATTTTTTTTAGTGTGATTATAGACACCGAGGGAGAAAATTGTTTTACCAGATGAGAATTAGAATGAAGCTAAAGACATTAATAAAGATTTGTTCATATCAAGGAACACAGGAAGATTTTTTTGATTGTATGGTTATTATTTTATTGTTTAGTGTTGCCATCAATGCCAAAGAGGGAGATTGTTGTAAATATTGTTGGAAATCTACAATTGAAACAATTATTGTTTTGTCATTGATGTCAAACCTTAACTGGTGAGACTATTTCTATCTATTTGAGTAGCATATCTATTGATTGATGAAGGAGATTTAACAAGAATATGAAGTGGAATGGTTGAGTTATGAGAAATCACAAGGGTACTAGATCAGTTGGCACATTGGTAAAGTAATGAGTTGTTTATCTTTCGATGATAGTTTACTAAGAACAGTTTGTGTCGAGCGCCAGTGTGTGTCAAGTGAAGTTAGTGGTGACCGAGTGCTAGTAAATTTCCGAGGAACACAGTGTTTGTCGAGCAACAGTTTTTTGGTAATTGTTGAGATTTGAGATCTCTGGCTGAAATAATTGATTTTATTGGGATATGTAAAGTTAATTAAGGATAACCACGTTTGATCCACACTATGTAAATGCATGGGTAAACGTAATTAATGCATGGATCAAAGATTTAATTTGTGATTACATTGGAGAAGTAAAGTAAATGTAAAGATGGAAAGATCCATTGGATCTAACCTAACCTAAGATCTATGATCTTGATTAAGCGGCAAAAGATATATCTAACCTAGATGAAGAGGTATAAGATAACCTTGGGAGGTTATTCATGATGTATCAAGAGTATACAAGAGGATTGCATATTTAATTGATTGATTGGCATGATCTAGTAGAGAAGGCTGAATAGAGGAGCAAAGAACTACAAGAGTGATTGCTTGAAGGATTTCCAGGCAAATCTGAAGATTGAAATGAGAATGTAGGCCACTAAGTGAATTAGAATTAGAGTTGTATTGGATATAGATTTGCAAAGTAAGTTGTATGTATCAAATCACACCTAATGATTAATTTCTAACCATTGTATCAGTCAAAATCCTTTAACTAGGTTGACCTAACAGTCATTGTATAAATCCTTTAAGCCAGAGATAAGAAAAGTAGAGCAAAGTGTAAAAGCAGCAAAAATATATCTATCATATGTTGATGATATAGATATTGAAGTAGAAGCTTTCAGAGTGAAGATAAGATTGTTGTAGTGATTTACAAGAGGTTAAAGCATCAGTGCACAAAAGGAACTGATCAGACAAGTAGTGTCACATCAGTAGTTCACCTTGCAGATACAGTGTGTATCAAAGATATAGAAGGTTGTAGCCTTCACCACTTGAGCAGTGTGCTCTTAGACAGTAAGTCTGCCACCCCTAATAGGGTTATTGTAAAAGAATCCTAACAGGGTCTGACCCTTAACAAGGTCACTGTACTTCATGTATTATAAAGAAAACTCGTAGCAAGGTTAAGGATCTTCTAACAAGGATCATAAGACACTAGTATAGAATATTTGTGGGTACTAATTCCCACCGAGGTTTCACCTACATTGGGTTTCCCCATAATCATATATGGTGTTATGTTTTGTGTATATTTATCTTACTTTCATTGATATTCAAGTTCAGTACATAAGCATTAAGTAAAGATTTAGATAATAAGAAAAAGTATTAATTGATAGATCACTGATTCACCCCCCCTCTCAGTGATCCTAATCCTAACAAGTTGTTGCTTTGATGGATAAGTGAAAAGTGTTTAAATATTTAAATTGGTAGATCAATGATTCATGCCCCCCACCTCCCTTAGTAATCTCATCATAGTAAGGTTAACAGATGGATTTTTTTGTTTCTTTTTGATGATTATTCTAGAATGATGTGGGTTATATTTTTAAGAGAAAAATTTGAAGATTTTCACATGTTCAAGATCTACAAAGAAAGAGTGGAGAAGGAGACCGGTAAGACCCATAAATGTCTTAGATATGATAGAGGAGATGAGTTTACTTCATAGGAATTTACTATATATTATGAAGAAAAGGGAATAGAAAGACATATTTCAGCTCTTAGAACACCTCACCAGAATGGTATTGTTGAAAGAAGAAACAAGTCTATCATTTTTTGTGCTAGGACATTAATAATTCATAAGGGTGTTGCACATTAATTTTAGAGAGAATTGGTCAGCACTAATGTTTACACATTGAACAGAGTTCAATTGAAGAAATGTACAAATAAAAATCCCTATGAGTTAGGATATGGTTGATCACCATGTGTAAGTTATTTCAAAATTTTGGGGAGTAGATGCTACATAAAGAAAGATGAAAATACATGAAAGTTTGACCCAAGAAATGATGAGGGGATATTCTTAGGATAATCCTCAAAGAGAAAATCCTACAATTTCTTGAACAAGAGAATAAATAAGATAGTGGAAATTGCTAGTGTAAGAATAGATGAATTTTCAGAGAAAAATGATGAATCCAGCAAGAAGGAACCCAAAGACTATTATAGGTTTGTTTATGTACAATCGGTGGAGAAAGATGTTGAAAATAAAGATAGAAAAGTCAATGAGGAGAAACCAACACCAACGGTAAAAGAAAATCCTATAACTGAACCGATATTGCTAAAGTATGTAAAGTTGAATCATTCCCCTAATCAAATTATTGGTGACAAGATTACTAGTGTGTTAACAAGAATGAAGGAAAGAGAAGGTACTTATTTGTTATATGAATTTGAACCTAAAATAGTGAAATATGCATTAAAATATGAAGATTAGGTGAAAGTTATAGAAGAAGAATTGGAGTATATTGAGAAGAACAATACCTGGACATTAGTTCCCAAACTAGAAGACAAGAATGTGAGTAATAAAAAGTGGATTTTTAGAAACAAGATGAATGAGACAAGTGTAGTGGTAAGGAACAAGGAAAGATTTGTGTGCAAAGGGTATTCACATGAGGAAGGCCTAGATTATGGTAAAATATTTACATTTGTGGCCAAACTTGAAGGTGTAATGATATTGCTTGCATATCCTTCTTATAAATGATTTGAGGTATACTAAATGGATGCTAAGTAAAATTTTCTTAGGGGTGTTTTGGAAGAAGAGGTATATATTGAACAACCTGAAGGAATTTCCAATTCAGAAGGTAACAACATGGTGTAAAAATTTGAGAAATATTTGTATGGGTTGAAAGAAGAACCTAGGGCATGATATGAATGTTTTCATTCATATCAGATTCAGATTGGTTTTATCAGGACAAGTGAGAATAGTAATGTGTATTTGAAGATTGAGAAAGATGACAGGTTGCTTATTATAGAGATATTTGTAGATGATATCATTTTTGGTGGAAATGAAGAGATGATCATATCATTTGTAGATGAGATGAGGAAATAATTCAAGATGTCTATGCTCGATGAGATTAAAATATTCATTAGATTGCAGGTTCAACAGATGAAAGATGGTATCTACATAAGTCTATCCAAATATGTAAGGGAAATATTGAATATTTTTGGGTTACAAGACTCAAAACTGATTGGTACCCCTATAGTAACTGGTTACAAAATATCAAAGGAAGATGATTCTAAAAAGGTGGATGAGACAATTTATAGTTCCATGATTGGTACACTATAGTATGTAGTGAAAAATAGACCAGACATAGCACATGTAGTTGGATTAGTGGCTAGAGTTTCTTCTAATCCTAAGGAATATGGTTTTGTTGCAGTAAAGAGAATATTCACATATCTTAATGGGACTGAAGATTATGGTCTATGGCATGGAAATAAAGGTGATTTCTCTTTGAATGTGTTTGATGATGTTGATTGAGAATGCAATGTTGATGATCAGAATACCACAAGTGGAGGTGCATTATTTATTGGTGAAAGGCTTGTATCTTGGACAAGAATGAAGTATAATTGTATATCTCAATCAACAATTGAAGCTGAATATGTTGTTGCAATCAATTGTACACATTTAGTATGGATCAAGCAGATTTTGAAAGGAATTCAAGAGAAGGTAACTGAACCAGTGGTTATCTATTGTGACAATATAAGTACCATTAAAATTTGAAAGAACCTGGTGATGCACTCTAATACTAAGAATATAGCTATCAAATATAATTTTATTAGAGAATAGGTATAGGAAAATGAAGTGAGGTTGGAGTATGTGCCAAGTAAGTGTAGACACCTAAATTTGACAAGGTGTATCTTAAGCATTCAAAATTGTAAATCTCAGCCAATTGCCTCAAATCTCATCTCAATGTATTTAAATGGATCAAATCAAATGAATATTTATCAAGCAAAGTGGACAAAAATTAAATTAAATTAAAGGATTAAATAATCATGAAATCAAATAATTAAATTCAAGCCTAAAAGGGATTAATCAAATTATACAATTGATTTTAATCAATTAATTGTATAGTTTAAATAAAAAAGAATCAAATCCAACCCATTCACCCTTACATGGCTAAATTAATTAAATTATTGAATTATATAATTCCTAATTTCTTTGAGGACAACCACTCAATTTTTCCTCCATTTGAAAACACCTCAAATCTTTTGACTCGACCAAAGCTTGATCATGATCAACTCACTCTACCCCCTACCCTTGGAAAATTGCTATAAATACAAGCCTTTTTCTTTGTGTTTGGGATCCAATAATTTCAAGAGGAAAGCATCCTTATTATAGGAGTTTGGAGAGCATTTGAGAGCTTTTGATAATATTTTAGCATTTGCATAGCATTTAGAGTGTCATCTTTAGAAGCATTTGTTGGTTTTATAGCATATGTTGGAGCATTTTGAGCTAGATTAGAGCATTGCTTATTATTTTCTTCTCATTATAGGATTGTCCCTGAGAGAGATTAAGACTGAGAGCTCTCTTAACAAGGCTTCTATAGAGAACCATGAGATGTCATGGGTTTTAAACTTCAATTCTTAAATTAAATAGCATTTTCTTTCCATAGAGTTGTTGTTCGTAATCCTAATTTTATGAAGGTGTAATCACACACACACAAATGGTGCCCAGCATGGTGCTTTAGGCCTCATTTATAACATTTTTATCTTGATATTTTGTGTGTTTTGCATTATTCTTTGTGTTATTTTGAGCCGCCTGTGAACAGTAAAGCACCACCTACAAAGTTTCTTTCATCTCCTTCTTTCTTTCTTCAGCCGCCTATGACATAAAGTGTGCCGCCTGGGAGATAAAGTGTGCTGCTTGTCAAATAAAGTGTGCCACCTGTGAACTTTCAAGAGCCGCATTCTAGCAACATTTGACTGCATTTTATACTTTTTGTGCCACCTGTGGATTTTCCTCAGCCACTTATTAAGATTTAAGAGTCGCTTTGAAATTTTTTATTTACCTGTAGTAACAGTTAAATGCCGCTTATTAGCTATTAAATGTCGTGTAGTTCTTTCTACTTTAAATCAAGTTTTTAATGGTTTACTCATTGTTTTGACTCTCTATGTTTTTCTTTGTTGCAGTTGAAAAATGACCTGAAAGTGCAGAAGCCAGAGAAACGAGTCACAAGGCCTAGCAAAGAGGTGAGAATTAAGGCTAAAAATGATAAACAAATACATGCAGCTAATATTTTAGAGAGTTTATTTTAAGAAGATGATGACATGTAACTGATTGAATGTTTGATAATGTTAAGTTGAAGATGATGCAAGACATTAAATTAGTTAATGGTTTCTATTGTCATTGATGTCAACTTGATATCATCTATATAGTCATGTACATAATGCCAAAGACTTCAGAGAATCAATGGAACAGAGATTATGCTTTCAGCAACACATAAAAGTCAAGTATTCACTAAGTGACAGACAACACCAACGGAGTGCACACCATCGGTAAAGGCAAAGAACAAAAGTCATAGTGATACTCGACGAGAAGAAGATAGTGTTGCCCAATGAAACAAAATAACAGGATGCCTGATGAGCTAAAAATAGAGTTTCCCAATAAGCAAAATCCAATGATGCCTGACGGACGGAGATCCCAAAGCTGACTAGAGTCACACCGACGGAACTAGTAGTTATCACCGATGACTAACTGCAGATTTGACTGACATAAGAGAGAGTTGAAAAAATGACAAAATATCTAGCTGACAGAGCTTAAAGATAGACTTAACTAGTTGTTTTATTTGTTTTGTTTGACCAAAGTTAAGTAATTGATTTAAAGAAGATTTGTACAGTTGGCAAGAAGATAACTACGAGATAAATCAGGAGTTAAAGCTATAAATTAGATTGGCTAGATTTTTTTTCATGCCAAGAATCAAGAATTGAGAATGAAGGAATATCATGTCTATATAAGAGACAAGTGTAATTCATTTCTGTAATCACATACACGAGAAGGGGAGTGAATAGAAAGAGGATGTTGAAGAGAAACTGATGAAGGATAACTTCATAAAGTCCTGATCAATCAAGCTGAAGGAGAGCTAAAAAATTATGCAGACACCGACGAACAGTGAAGTACAACATCACAGAGCAAAAAGTGTGGAGCACTTAAAATTGAATTGATACATTGATCAGAGAGGTAATCTACTTAAATAGATCTAAAATTATGCAATTCAAGTTGCATTAGAAATAGGTCATAGTGTTTTAGTTTAACCATTGAAGCATCAAGTATCTTAACAGAGCAGGACTTAACCGTATTCTACATATTGAGGTACATCCCAAGGAGTGCTAAAAAGGTTGATTCATGAAAGTAGCATTGAAATTTCATAAATCCTATTGATAGCTAAGAAGAAGGTTGATTCAAGGATGGTATCAAGATTTGCCTAAAGCCTATTGACAGTCTAAGAAGGAGGCTAATTCAAGGATGGTAGCAAATAGATGCCCGATACTAAGTGACAACCTCTATGTATAAAATCCTCTAACAAGGTCACACCTAACTATGTGTTTGTAATCTTTAAAGGGTTGGCTCCTAACAGGGCTCATTTTAAAAGAGTGAAAATTTGGGGTATCGGTCCCAGTGGTTTTTCCCTTAACAGGGTTTCCACGTTGAAATCCATGTGTTATGTGTGTATGGTTTATTACTTTACTATTTTACATTTCACATATGCATTTCTGGATTGATTGGTATACTCTGCATATTTACTGAGT
>MU225821.1:2441282-2466490 GCA_018584345.1 Thuja plicata | reverse complement strand
GTATATGTATATATGATGTTATACAGTCACTTTTTGTGTTAAGTCATTTTGAGTAACTTGACCACATTCCTTTGTTGCCATAAATGAAAAAGGGGGAGATTGTTGGAAATTTGACTACCTGAGGATGAATGAATCATTTTGTGTTGTCATCATGGCAACAAAGTTATGTTTAGTCTCTATCTTAAAAGACAAAATGACTAAGGAAAATAGGGTAGACAGAGATACTCAGTGATCAGCACATCAGTGCACATGTGAGAGATCGATTCAGTGTATGTGAATTTAGATATAAGTTGTATGACATGTGTACATGTTACATCCAAACACACATAGTACAGAACTTCAGTATAGAAAAGTTACAAGTAGATCAATAGACTAGCAGTCCAGGAGACAGAGCATGGAAGCCGACTAAGTGTTTTGATCAGCATGTGTTATTTTATAATGTAATGGCTAAGCGCCTTTGGTTATATGATTGTAATGATGTAATTAAGATTTTAGTAAACACGCTTGAGCTGACTTGTTCAAAAGCATTGTATATTTTGTTTTAAGGCCGACTAGTTTTTTGTTTTGGGTTGTGCCTATTCGGATTTGAATATATAAGTATGTAATGAAAAGATATGATAGAAGTGTTGATTATTATGTAAGAGGAAGATATAGAGGGAAAATACTATGAAGTCAATATATGATATAGCTCTTTGAGAGAGGAAGAGCATTCACACATACACAGAATTGATCAAACAACAGTGTCATCACAGCAGTTCATTTTGATATAGTGCATATCATCTTTCAGAAGGTTGTAGCCTTCATCTTATTGGACAGTGAGCCTAGGTAGTGAGCCATATACCTTTAACAGGTTTTTGTAAAAGACTCCTAATAGGGTCTAACCTTTAACCAGGTCATTGTACTGATATTGTAAAGACTTCTTTTAACAGGGCAAAGGAACTCTCACAAGTTCATTATACTTAGTACAATATTTGTGGGTACTAATTCCCACCAGGGTATTTCTCTGATCAAGGTTTCCTCATAATCATATCATGTGTTATGAGTTGTTATGTTAAGCTTCATTCTATGTATGTTTGATTTATGTTTAAGGATCTGAGAAGTAATTAATAGACAAATACTGATTCACCCCCCCTCTCAGTGTTTCTAGCAGTTATCACCGACGACTAACTATAGAGTTGACCAACAGAATAGAGAGTTCAGAAAATGAAAAAATATGTAGCTGGCAGAGCTTAAAGATAGACTTAACTAGTTTTTTTATTTATTTTATTTGACCAGAGTTAAGTAATTTATTTAAAGAAGATTTTTACAATTGGCAAGAAGATAGCTACGAGATAAATCAAGAGTTAAAGATGTAAATCAGATTGGCTGGATTGTTTTTCATGCCAAGAATCAAGAATGAAGAATCAAGGAATATCATGTCTATATAAGAAACAAGTGTAATTCATTTCTGTAATCACATACATGGGAAGGGGAGTGAATAGAAAGAGGATGCTGAAGAGAAACTGATGAAGGATAACTTCATACAGTCCTGATCAATCAAGCTGAAGGAGAGCTAAAGAATTCTACAGACATCGACGAACATTGAAGCACAACATCATAGAGAAGAAAGTGTGGAGTGCACATAATTGGATTGATACATTGATTAGAGAGGTAATGTACTAAAATAGATATGAAAATCTGCAATTCAAGTTGCATTAGAAACATGTCATAGTGTATCAGTTTAACCATTGAAGCATCAAGTATCTTAACAAAGTAGGACTTAACTGTGTGTTTGTAACCTTTAACAGGGTTGGTTCCTAACAGGGCTCACTTCAAAAGAGTGAAAATTTGGGGTACTGGTCCCAGTGGTTTTTCCCTTAACAAGGTTTCCACATTAAAATCCATGTGTTATGTGTGTATGGTTTATTACTTTACTATTTTACATTTCACATATGCATTTTTGGATTGATTGGTATACTCTGCATATTTACTGAGTATCGGTAAATAGTTTTACTACTTATTGGTAATCAAGGAGAATAAGGACAAACAAGGTAAACCAACAAACAGTTAATTATTATAAGTATTTCATGGCATGCATCTTGTAGGGACTTAATAATCTAAGATGTATTTGATTGGTGGTTAGTGATTAAAGGATAAAGTTTTGAGGCCACTGATTCACCCCCCCCCTCAGTTATTACTTATAGAAGAACACCTTTATGATCATTACATTAAAATGTTTTTTGCTTATAAAGAAAATTTTCCCACTCTTTGATTAATTTCCGTTCTTAAGTTCTTTAAGATTTGATTTGAAAAATTTGATTAAAAGAGCTTTTAGGAGGTAAATTGCCATTTTATTTTGTAAGTTTTTCTTCACTTTGTCTCTATTCGTGTTCAGTAACTTGTTGGAGGAGCCGGAGTGGGAATGATCACCACTAGGTGAGTTGAAATAAGCCAAATTGATCAAAAATGTGCCTAGCCTTTCCTAGCTTTGAAAATGAGGTATTTATCTTGACAAGCTTGCATTGATTAAATTGTGGCATTTCATTTAAATCTAGTAATTAGGAAAATCCCTCTAAATTGTCTAAATTGAACAAGCATTAGGCATATGCTCTTCACTTTTTGAAGTGAATTAGAAAGAAAAATGTGCAAAGTCAATTTAGTGCAAAGAAAAGGATAAGGAATTGAACCACACATCTCAATTTTAAGAACCTCCTTGTCAAGAGCTTGAAAATGAACAATTTTTGCTTGAGGTGTTTGGAACAAAGGAAGACAATAGGGTATGCTCTTCACTCTTTGAGTGAATCAGATTCCCAAACTTGTTGGACTAAGTTCAATTCTTGCTTTCCATATACATGTTAGCTAAAATAGAGCTTTAAAGGGCCTGACTCCTGAGATTTTCCTTACGAGGACAGTGAGAGGGAACGACCCAAAGTGGGAGATATTCACTTTTACTGTGATGTTGTCTGACCCACTATAAATAAATGCACTTTACCTTAATCAGACAATGACTAAACCTTGTGCAATTCATCCTCACTTCCTCTAGTATTCCTTAAGGATTGCACAAAATCGTACTTTCATGCATGTGGGAAGCCCGCAAGGGGGTAAAGGATCTTGAAAAGATTTAAAATGGAAATAAATTGAAACCTTGATAAAATAGAAAACCTACCTTTGTAGAGCCATTGTTAAAAGACTAATTTTTTTGACTCTAAGGTAGACTATTTGGAATAAATTCTTGTGCATACTTATAAAAACATCTGAGAACATACACTTTTAGTGTTTTTTTAGGGATATGGTATGATTTTAATGTGTGTGTTGAGCTTGTACTCTATTTTCATGCAAGATTCTTTTTTGACAAATCTGATGAAAGCCTTTAAATTTTTAAATCCAGAAAATAATAAAAAGATTGATAAATTCAACTTTGATCAGTAAAGTGCCACGTACCAACACTTGAGAGCCACATACAAACAAAACCAGGCCACTTACAAAACTTAAAATGTCACCTGTAAACATTCAACCTCCGTGTAAGCCACTAGAAAGTGTCGTGTGTCAACAGTTTAAAACCACCTATCAACAGGAAAACACTGACTGCCAACTATAGAGTGTCGTGTGCATGATTTCTAGTGACCGCATATTAACAATTAAAGGCTGCCTACACATAGGAAAGAGCCACCCAAAAAAAAAAGGGGCAAACATTGGATATATACCGAGGGTTTGAAAACAAGAAAATTCCATTTTTGGATACCCTTTTGGACGTTTTACCTCTATGTATACTAAACTCGATCAGAATCCACCATTATTGGGTATTTTGCAAAATTATCCATGGATTGATCACTTAAGTGAGTTAAAAGCCTAGGATCTTCACTTGATTTATGTTAATGCCAGTTTTTACTCGATCTCATTACATTAAGACTACCCTACAACTAGATGGATCTTATCTAAGGCAAGAGTGTCCTTTTTCGAGTGATCCTTTTAGTTATTCAAGACCCTTACAAGAACCCATCAAGGAAACATAACCAAGCATGTCTTTCCCATTTGGACATATAGATCCCGATCAAATCAACCATGTAAACAAGGATATGAACAAAAATGGAGGGGGAAATGCTGATCCTAACAATAAAGGATCCAACAACAATACCAGTGGAGGAGCAAACATTGACCCTAACAATCAAGGGTTGAACAATAATAATAATGGGGGCAACATTGACTCTAATGATGAGGAGTTAACTGATGAAAAGGTTAATTAAGCTATGCAAAGTCCTTTCTTCATGAAACTTATGGAAAAAGTGTTGGAAAAGGACAAGGGAAACTACTTTTTAGACCTAGCACAAACGGGTCTCAAACTTCCACATGATTATGATGTCACCAAACTCAAACAAGAAGAAGCTAAGGCTAATCCCATTGACATCATGAACAAGAAATTTAAAATTTTCCAAATGCAATTGGACACAATAAAACAAAGTGGGGCTCCTAAACCCTTTTCTATCAATGCTTTGTGTCCATTTCCATTTGATAAGTCTTTAATCATGGTTCCATTTCCAAAAAATGCTATTTTTCCTTAATATGACAAATATGGAGGAACATATGATCCTCAAGATCACTTAATGGAATTTTGTGCCTTAAGTCTAGAGTTCATGCATGACACAACTTACCTAATGAGGTTATTCTCTAGAAGTTTGGGAGGTATGGCAATGGAGTGGTTTTCAAAGTTACCCTCCGGCATTCGGACCCTTGAGGAATTGGCCTCCAAGTTTGTAACTCACTATTCCTATAACATAAAACATGAGGTTACAATGCTTAATTTTTGTAACACCAAACAAAGAGAAGGAGAGGGATTCCTACTTTTCCTACAACGATGGAGAGCGGTATTTGCTAGATACCCTTGAAGTGTACCCAAAAAGGAGAAGATGGATATTTTTGTAAACAACTTGAATCATGAAATGAACTATCGATTAATGCTACAATGTCCTAGGTAAATCAAGACCTAATTGAGAATGGGGTGAAAATGGAAGAGGTATTGATAAAAAGTGGAGAAATAAAACTTTACAAAGATAACAAGAATACCAACAATAACAATACCTCCAACACTAACCAAAATCACAATTCCCCTAACAACAACTGATTTTGGATGAAGAATAACAAAAATAAAGGAGTGGTTAATGATGGAGTGGTAGAGGCTAACAATTTAAAGGCCACCCCTTTCAATCTCACTCAAAACTTAGTTCAAGCCAATAATGTGAATCAAGCACCCAAAGTACCCTTTAATAACAACAACACTAATAACAACTTTGGAAATAATCAAGGGGCTTACAAGCCTAAACCTTTCTTTGCACCTACACCTAAAAGGACATTCACTAATTTGGGTGAACCATTGGAGAATGAAATAAGGACACTTATTACAAATAAAATTATTGACTTACCAATGGCTCAACCATATGAACCTCAAATCAAGCCAAATTGGTGGAGTGAGAATAACCATTGTGAGTACCATCGAAATAGGGGACATAAGAAAAATGATTGCATGTGTCTTAGAAATGTGGTACAAGATCTCATAGACAATGGTATGATAAAAGTGGAAGGTGCTCAAACTAATGAAGATCACATGGCCTTTAAGACTCCTTTCTATAAACATGAAAAAGGTGAATCATCCAACTCAAACAATAGAGGAAACAATACGAATAATGCAAGAGGCAATCATAATGTTAACTTTTCTCATACTTATGACAATACTATCAATGTTGTTGTGATCAAAGATCAACCTATTAAAGAGTCCACTAATGCCATCACAAGGGGGCAAGCCTCAAGAGTTACCCTAAAAGGGGGTACTCCTATTATTATTGGCCCTAAAACACCAACTGTTTTGGATGAACAAACACCACCCACAACAAATCCTTATAGTTTGGTGGATCAATTACAAAAGACTCCAGCACAAATATCAATTTTGGAGTTGTTAAAATTATCTCCTAATCACAAGGAGATCCTAGAAAAAGCCTTGGTTGAAACCACTGTTCCTATAAACTTGGAGGAAGACAAATTTCAGAACATGGTAGGGCATCTCATAGCCCCTCATTGCCTTTCCTTTTTAGAGCAAGATAACATGTCTATCACACATCCTCAAAACCTACCCTTGCATATAGAGGTATTAATCAAAAGACATAGGTTCAAGAGAGTTCTCATAGATGGTGGAGCTGGTCTTAATATTTTCACTTTAAACCTTTTCAAGTCATTAGGGTTAACAGAGTCTTCCATTGATCCTAAAAATAAAGTCACTATTAAGGCTTATGATGAGGAGGAAAGATCTTCAAAGGGTATGATCATTCTACCAATTCAAGTGGGACCTATCAAAAAGGATATCATATGTTAGGTTATTGATATGAAATTAACCTACAACATCTTACTAGGGAGGCCATGGATACATGAAATGCAAGCGGTACCTTCTACATATCACCAATGCATAAAATTTCCATACATGGGGGAAGAGATCGTGATTGGAGGAGATTCAAACCCTTTCCAATATTGTAATGCTTTAAAGACAAGTCATGAATTGTATGTTCCTCATAATAGGGAAAGAGTCATCTCGGATATTACCATGGAAGAAGCCAAGGAGGAAAGTCCAAAACCAACATCAAATGTTACATCGACTTCTAACCCTATTCAAACTAACTCAAAAACATCGACTAAGGGAAAAGAAAAGATGAGTTATGAGGGTTCAAATTCAAATGATAATTTAGTCCAGACCTCAACATTGAGAATGTAAACTTCAAAACCCACTAAGGAGGAGAGGGAACAAACTAAGAAATATCTTTATGAAAAGATGAGTGATTTGATGAATCAATTTGAGAAACAATGCAAAATTAACTCAAAAGGAGTAGCGAAATATTTTGTTTCCCTATTTGATTTACCTAAATCTCCAAGGACACATGGGAAGCCATCCAAAGATCATCAACCTCATAAACACAATTCCCATTTTGTGAGGGAATGTGACAAAAAAGAAATGGAAAAATAAGATAATGAGGTATTACAATGGCTTTATAAAGAGGACGATAACTCAGCTAATTCCAATGAAATGGTGCAACATATCAATATCCATACTGATCAATATGGAAAAGGATTTGATATCATGAAGAAAATGGGGTATAAGGGAAGAGGACCCTTAGGAGTTTGACATAGAGGCTTTTTAGAACCTATTGAACCAGTTTGGAGAGAAAAAGAAGAGAAATCCAGCATAGGTTTTCAACATAAAGGAGAAAGTTCAAGTTCTATGCATGATTTTTGTGCACATATCCATATGGTAGGTTCTGAAAGTGAAGATGATTCTAGGGATTATGAGTGGGATTCCTTGTCTGAAGAATATTTTCATGACATAGAGGTTGATACCATTCACACTTATGCAACTCCTCCTAAGGTTGAGAATCAAGAACATGTGACTCAAAGTTCGAATTTAACTCAAACATCAAGTGAACCTCAACAAGTCAATATAGAACAAGCACCTCTTTTCACTCAATGGGTAGGTGAACCTTGGGTACCTTTCTGGGTGTAAGATTCTAACCTAGTGTTTAATCCACATACGTTCTTTCCCATAGAAATCTTAGAGGACTCTAATGAAGAGGATTTTGATCCTTCTTCCATGGACCATCTTGAAGAGGCACATGTCATAGACCTTGACGATACAATGTATGAGCCATCAAAAAAATTCATGTCCTTAACTCCTTCAAATGAAACCCATCCAATGAATCCTTGTCCTTAATTCACCCTGAACTTATTGATCAGGATCTTTCCTAGCCAAATGACTTACTCTACTTCCCAAATGACAATACGATGGCCTTATACCTCAATGCGGTTGAACCCAATTCTTCCAAAAATGAATTTACTATATAAATGATGATAGAGGCAGGTTTTCAACCTCTTAATCCAAAAAATGAAGAGAAAATATTAAAAAAAATGAGAAGGTCTAGTGGTGAAAACCACCATGTGGCAGTGCTAGACCCAAAAAAAGTAAAAATAAAGAATGTTTTTGAAGGTGAAAACCCAATTGTGGCACCTAAGGGAGAGAGGTTGGACACCTTACTAGCTCATGAAGATGAAATATCACCTATACTTATTGAACACATAGAAAAGGTTAACATTGGAACATAAAAGGATCCTAAATTCATTCACTTGGCAGCATCTTTGAGTCCCTTGGAGAGAAAAGAATTCATTGAATTCTTTCAAGAAAAAACAAATCAAATTTTCATGTTCATATGCTGACATGCCCAGATTAGATCCAAGTTTCATAATGTATCATTTAAATGTGAAACCCAGGGTTAAGCCTGTCAAGCAGAAGTTGAGAAAAATGCATCCACATGTAGCCCTTTTAGTCAAAGCAGAATTGGAAAATTTACTCAAGGCAGGATTTATAAGAGTAATTGCTTATGCGGAATGCATCTCCAACATTGTACCAATTACCAAAAATGATAAAACCATAAGGGTTTGCATGGATTTCAGAGATTTAAACCTTGCTTGTCCAAAAGATGACTTTCCATTGCCTAGCATTGATTCTATTGTGGATCTCACTGCAGGTCATTCTATGTTTTCTCTTATGGATAAATTTAGTGGGTATAATCAAATTCACATTGCACCTGAGGATCAAGAGAAGATAGCCTTTACATGCCCATGGGGTACTTTTTGTTGGAATGTAATGTCCTTCAGTCTCAAAAATGCTGGAGCCACTTATCAAAGAGCAATGACTACCATTTTCCATGACACGATGCACACCTTTATGGAATATTATGTGGATGACATTCTAGCTAAGTCACATAAAAGACAAGATCATTTATCCATACTTGAAAAGATTTTTACAAGGCTAGAACAATTCAAAGTGAGACTCAACCCAAAGAAATGTGCTTTTGGGGTACAATTGGGAAAAATCCTAGTGATGCAGAGGGCATCGATGACATTCTTTAAATCTGCATGTCATTTACAAAACATTGTATGAATCTATATATCTTCATTCCTTTCTTTGCAAGCATCAAATTAGAGGCTCTCGGTGTTCCAATAATATTTTAATATCCCACAAGAAATGATAATAATAATAGTTTTATATTTGCTTCTATTATTTCACTGAATCACACTCACCCATGGACGTCTTACCTCTAGCTCTTATTTCTTGTCATGGCTGAGATTATGCTCACCACCCTACGGTCAGCTCCAGCTTGAGTATGCATGTAATAGATGCTTTCCACCTTTCTCCTTCTTCCAAAGACCAAGTGCAATACACAATGTTCTCTACTATCATTTTTTTTTGGAATGGTCTTCAATATCATTCAGGCTATTTATAGATACAAGTAACACCATGAAGTAACTCCCTCCAAAGAGACTATCGATACACCTCTTCTCAGCTTACCTATGGGATAAATAAACTATCAATTATCATTATTTGAATCCACCATCAACTTAGTAACAGTTCTATAAACTATTTCCAATCCATTTAGAAATGATTATTAAGTTATAAAAATCACCTCACTGTCATACAAAGCCATTTCACTATCTCGTTCGGGACTATAATAAACTAAACACAATGAACTGAACTCTTCATATCATTTAGTAACAACTTTGAAAGACCTGATTCATAAATGAGACTCTCTGATATAAAACTCGATCCATTACAGTACTGCATTCTATCCTTAAAACCCAAACATATGACGATACAACAACCGTTCAAAGGGAACTCATGATGTCGATCTGTAATGATATGTAATGACTCCATGGACTCACAGGCCACTATATATTGATAACATTGACCATTGACAATAAAATATATATTCTACAAACCGATATTAAAGACATGACCTCCCAATATGAAATCGATACTGACTCTATAGCCTGATTCATAAACCAGACATATTCTTTATTAAAACATAAGAAACTGAACATAAAAATAGAGTAATCGAATCATAATGAAATCTATGAAATTGATATGCAGGAAATACTATGGTAAGATACTTCAATATATATAACATCTCACTAAAATCCTTGAATACATAACATAAATGGTGGCTCTCTACTGAAAACTAGAGAGCCTAATATTTCTCATCTCTCTCTCCTCTTCATGTAACGTACTGCCCTTATCGACTCTTATCTTTTGTAATTGTATCTCTATCTATAAGAGGAGATTATTTGACAGTTACAAATGACCGTTCATATTCTTCATGGCTTGGTTACACTTGGCATATCCTTACTAAATTTACCCTTCCTAAATTGACACTAACTTTCTAAATGAAAATTAAACTAGAAAAGTATCATGGAGTTGACAACGAACTTGTCAACTTCACAATTATAAAAACCTTTTATTTATTACATCTACGACACTTAGACTACTAAGACTTATCCTTACCCAAATATATCAATAAGACACAAAATGGATTACTAAGCCATATTACAATGTAAAATAACCATATGAGTCCATGTACAATCCAAGCTCTTTCAAAATGCTTCCAGTCTCATGATGCACCTGCATCATACTCTTGGGGATACAAAAATTCAAGTCCCATCAAATTCACTTTCTTTCAAGTCTTCCAGTTCAAGTGTGTCATTTGTTGGACTCCTGCAAAAAATATGTTAGATAAAACAAATGTTTCTCCTTCATGAAAATGAATGTTGATTTGATCCTTTAAAAGAATTTGGACTCCATTTCCATATTTAGCACTACGAAAAGTTCCTTCATTATGAACTACTATCCAGTTATTCTCCAAGATCACCAATGCTGATGTCTCTTCATATGATATCAATTCATCTACCATTTGATCATCATGAACCATGTCACTATCCTCAAGATTTTTCGAAAGCAAATCTTTGCTGCCCAAATCAACAAAAATCTCAGCATCTTTGTCTTCAACTAGAACCATCTCAACACAAGGTTCATCCACAACCCTCTGCTCTTCACCAGCATCAGTTTCCTTCTCTTGTCCTTTCAATGGACAATTCTTCTCCTTCATTTTTTCTTCTTCATCTGCTATCTGGGATTCCATCATTTGATCTCTTTTCCTCGTAGTATCTAACTTTATCTCAACTGCCAGTAACTCTTTTTCTATCTTCTTCTTTTTCTCTTGTGCTTCCTCATGTGAAATCCATGCATCCAATATAAATAGAAATTTTGATATCTTTTCCTTTCTTTCCTCTTGTCTCTTTTTCTCTTCTTCTTTCTTCTTGTTTTTCTCTTGTGCTTCCTCATGTGCAATCCATGCATCCAATCTAAATAGAAAATTTGACATCTCTTCTTTACTTTCCATTAAAACTCAAACACAGTAACTTGTTTCTGATCCAGCACTTCTAAATTCTTGTAAAGGACTCAAACCCAGTTAGCCGAGTTGGAATAGGTATCCCCCAATAGTCATTCACAAATGGGTACACAACAACAAGAGAGGATCTTAAAACTTATCTGCACAAACTTTGCTGAAACATACTTTATGAATAAAACATAATATATCACTGCTAGGTCCAGGTGTGATTTCCACCTTTCACACGCTCAAGAGCTTCTAGCTCTGATACCAATTGATACGGAGGGCATCGATGGCATTCGTTAAATCTGCATGTCATTTACAAAACATTCTACAAATCTGTATATCTTCATTCCTTTCTTTGAAAACATCAAATTAGAGGCTCTCGGTGTTCCAATAATCTTTCAATACCCCACAAGAAATGATAATAATAATAATTTTATAATTCCTTCTATTATTTAACTAAATCACACTCACCCATGGATGTCTTATGTCCAGCTCTTATTTCTTGTCATGGTTGAGATTATGCTCACCACCCTACGGTCGGCTCCAACTCAAGTATGCATGTAATAGATGCTCGCCACCTTTCTCCTTCTTCCAAAGACTGAGTGCAATACACAATGTTCTCTGACTATCATTTTTTTTGGAATGGTCTTCAATATCATTTGGGCTATTTGCAGATACAAGTAACATTGTGAAGTAACTCCCTCCAAGGCGACTGTCAATACACCTCTTCTCGGCTTACCCGTTGGATAAATAAACTATCACTTATCATTTTTTGAATCCGCCATCAACTTAGTAACGATTATGTAAACCATTTCCAATCCATTTAGAAATGATTATTAAGTTATAAAAATCACCTCACTGTCATACAAAGCCATTTTACTATCTCATTTGGGACTGTATTAAACTGAACACAATGAACTAAACTCTTCATATCATTTAGTAACAACTTCAAAAGACCCGATTTGTTAATGAGACTCTCTGATATAAAACTTGATCCATTACACTACTGCATTCTATCCTTAAAACTGAAACATATGATGATACAACAACTGTTCAAAGGGAACTCATGAAGTCAATCTGTAATGATATGTAATGACTCCATGGACTCGTAGTCCACTATATATTGATAACATTGACCATTGACAATAAAACATATATTCTGCAAACCGATATTAAAGACATGACCTCCCAATACGAAATTGATAATGACTCTACAGCCCGATAAATAAACCAGACATATTCTTTATTAAAACATAAGAAATTGAACATAAACATAGAGTAATTGAATCATAATGAAAGATATGAAATCAATATGTAGGAAATACTATGGTAAGAGACTTCAATATATATAATATCTCATTTAAATCCTTGAATACATAAAATAAATGGTGGCTCTCTGTTGAAAACTAGAGAGCCTAATATTTCTCATCTCTCTCTCCTCTTCACGTAACGTACTTCCCTTATCGAATCTTATCTTTTGTAATTGTATCTCCATCTATAAGAGGAGATTCTTTGACAGTTACAAATGACCCTTCATATTCTTCATGGGTCGGTTACACTTGGCATATCCTTACTAACTTTACCCTTCCTAAACTGACACTAAATTTCTAACTGAAAATTAAACTAGAAATGTATAGTGGAGTTGACAATGAAGTTGTCAACTTCACGTTTATACAAACCTTTTATTTATTACATCTATGACACTTAGAATACTAAGACTTATCCTTGCCCAAATACATCAATAAGACACAAAATAGCTTACTAAGCCATATTACAATGTAAAATAACCATATGAGTCCATGTACAATCCATTCTCTTTCAAAATGCTTCCAGTATCGTGATGCACTTGCATCACCTAGGGTGCATTATTTTAGCAAAAGGCATTGAAGTAGATCCTTAAAAAGTAAAAGAAATAATGGACATGGACATTCCAAAGAATATTAGTCAAATGAGGTCACTTCAAGGAAGGCTTCAATCTATAAGGAGGTTCATTTCTCAATTGGCAGAAAAAATCCATTCTTTCACTAAATTACTACATAAAGACACCATCTTCACATGGGATGAGGAGTGTGATAAAGCCTTTACATTGTTGAGAATATACTTGATGAATCTGACTATCTTGATGTCACCTATTCAAGGAAAACCTTTGTTACCCTATATTTCAATAATGGAAAAATCTTTAGGATTTTTATTGGCACAAGAGGATGATGAAGGAAAAGAAAGAGCTATCTACTACTTGAGTATAACATTGATGAAATATGAATTAAACTATAGCTTCATGGAAAGGGTTTGCCTAGTAGTGGTATTTGACTCTCAAAAGTTAAGACATTATATGTTGTTGCATAAGGTGAAGCTCATAGCCAAAATTGATCCCTTAAAATACTTACTTAGCAAAACAGCTTTAACTGGAAGGATTGCAAAGTGGGTAATGGTGCTTAGTGAATTCGACATTGAATATGTTGATAGGAAAGCCATCAAAGGTCAAGTTATTGCTGATCAATTGGCTGAATATCCTCAAGAATCTACACATCCTATATAAGTGAAATTTTTGGATTATGAAATTGTGAATGTAGAAGCTAAAACATGGACCTTATACTTTGATGGATCTTACACCCAAAATGGTAGTGGAGCATGCATTCTTTTGATTACAACACAAGGTTAGACAATCCCAAAATCTTAAAAGCTATTGTTCCCTTGCACCAATAACATATCAGAGTATGAAGCTTTGGTCATAGGTATCAAAATGGCCTTGGAATGGAATGTCATAGAATTACAAGTCTATGGGGCTCTCAATTAGTCATCAATCAAGTTAATGATGAATATAATACCAAGGATGAAAAGTCGATGCCTTACAAGAAATTGGTGGATGATTGGAAAAATTGCTTTGCTTTGATTACTTTTGAACAAATTCCAAGAAACAAGAATAGAGCAGCAGATGCAATGGCTACTTTGGCATCTTTACTTCAAATGCCCGATCAAAATGAAAAGTATGAGTTCTTGGTGGAAGAATTGGTTAAACCAACATTTGACCTTCCTGATACCCAAATTATTGCCTTTCTAAATGGACATGACTCACCATGGTATGGACCCATCTATGCCTACCTAAAAGACCAAACCTTACCTATAGACCAAACACGTGCTCAAAAGTGAAATTTCATAAGACAAGTGACCCATTATACCATCCTTTCTGACATATTATATTGTAAAGGTCTTGACAGAACGCTTCTTAGATGTCTAGAGGAAGATGAATCAAAATTATCTTTAAAAAACATCCATGAGGGGATTTGTGGGTCACATTTGAGTGGTTTAAACCTAGCTAAGAAAATCCTATGCATGGGGTACTTTTGGAAAACCTTAGAAAGAGATGCTTGTCATTTTGTCAAAATTTGTGCAAAATGTCAATACCATGGAGACATGATCCATGCACCAGCACAAGAGTTACACCCATTTTTCACACCATGGCCATTCTATCAATGGGGTTTTGACTTGATTGGCATGATTTATCCACCTTCTTCAAATGGACACAAGTATATAATCACGGCAATAGAGTACTTCACTAAATGGGTTGAGGCTATCCCTTTAACAATTGCAACAGGGAAGCAAATTTCCATGTTTATCCTAAATCATATCATTTGCAGATATGGCATTCCTCACTCCATCATCACAGATAATGGAAAATAGTTTAAGAACAAAGATGTTGATGAACTTTGTGACACATTCCATATTACACATCACTCTTCATCCATTTACTATCGCCAAGGTAATGGAAAAGTAGAAGCTACCAATAAGAACATCCTTAAAATCCTTAAGAGATCCATTGGCAAGTCAAGAAAAGATTGGCATCTTCAAATCAATCTAGCATTGTGGGCCTATATGACTAGTATTTGAACTCCAACAGGAGCTACACCTTTTTCATTGGTTTATGGGGCCAAAGTTGTTCTACCTATAGAAGTTGAAAAACCATCCCTAAGAGTCGCATTGCATGGATTAATAATGGATGAGGATTATAGAGTTGCCCACCTTCAACAATTGGAGATGTTGGGGGAACATCAAACTCAATCCTATGATCATTTGAAAGTGTATCAAAATCAAATTTCAAGAAACTATAACAAGCATATTAAACCAAGAACCTTTCAAGTAGGAGATCTAGAATTGAGAGAAAATCCAAAAAATCATGCTGATAGAGAAAATAAAGGAAAGTGGGAAGCAAATTGGCTTGGTCCTTTTGTCATTGTTTCTTCATTTCGAACAGGGACCTACAAATTGGCCGATTGTGATGGTGATGAATTGAAAGAACCTATCAATAGAATTCATCTTAAGAGGTTTCACTCCTGATTCAGAGGAAATAGTATCATAAGAAAGAGTATAAGTTGAGAGTATCAGATGAGTCAGCATCACCTTTGTACATGGAAAAAGTCAAAATACCAAAAAAATGAGAAAAGATTAAAATACAAAAAAAAATTAGAAAGTTTGAAAGCCAAAAACATTTGAAAAAGAGAAAAAAGTGCCTTTGTGAAAACCTAGCAATAGGCACCTTGGTATAAAAAAAAAAAAAAAAAAAGAGAAAAAGTGCAATAATCCCAAGAGGTGAAAACCTAGAAACATGCTCCTTTTGTCCCTTAGGTCTTTCCTAGTTGCATTTGTACATATTGCATTTCATCATCTCATTTCTCCATATCGTCATTGCATCTGTCATTTGTGCATCATCCTAATAAAGTCTCAGAGCTGCATTTTTGTCACATTCTAGGTTCAGTCGCCCTAAGTTTCACATTGATCACATTTATCACTTGGGGGCATGCACCATAGATTTTTGGTACCAAACAGATTCAATAGTGCAACATCTTGGTCACACATCCGAAGTAGATTTTCAGATTCAGAAGAGAGATTTTTGGAACCTTTGATGGATATTATTGTTTAACCCTAAACAGTTTGATCACATAACATGATCCTTGAGTTTCATTGACTTATTTTATCAGGATTAAAAATTGACATACCCTAAATGATCAGACTGTCTGGATCTATTAGTTGAAAATCTTGATACATTTCACAAACACTTGGAAATTTTTGATGAGTTTTTTGTTGACCCTTTTTTGAGTCATGTTCTTTTTAGCTAATCGATGATGTTTCGACTAGATTGTCAATGACAAAGACATGATGTTTTCTTAAGCTTCTGAGTGACTATTTTGAGGAAGATCCTTTAACTTGTGTGAATTAGTCTAAGGATATGGTCATCAAAGAACCATCAAGGACATTCGTATAGGAAGGAGGGTTTACCTTTATTTGTTCACACAAAAGGATACCTTGGCTATTTAGATTTTCCATATCTTAATACCAACATACACTTGCAACATTGAATATGATCAAATCGGTATTCATACTCCCATAGTTAGTCATTCAACTAGTGAGGGTTGTACTTGGTTTCGTAGAAGGGGTTACCACATGAGAGAAAGTCATATTCATATTCTTATGGTCGCAGTGGCACAAGTAAGGATTGTATCGACTCCTAGTTCCACAACGCTCAATGATGAAAATATATCTATTTTTGCATTTCTTTCACAAACATCAAGGACAATTAGTTGCATTGCATCTTCATGCTAGATTAATTGCATCTTTGTGTTAGATTAATTGCATTTTCAAGTTAGTTTAAATTGGCTTGTATTTCTAGCACTTTTTCCAAGAACAAGGGGGGGGGGATTAAAGTTGACAACACTTCATCAATTTAATGGTTTCAAGCCATCAATATTAGATTATCGTTTGCATTAATAAATCATTAATCATTATTCATTATATATACATATCAAGAGAAAAAACAAAGAAAAGAAACATTAATCATTAGTCATTTATCCAAATCATTTAGAATTGCACATCATAAATTAAATTCCATAAATCCAAAAATAAAAAAGATAGTTGCATTCATTTATCATTGCACTAAGTATTGCATCCATATCATTGCATTGCATAAATCCATACATCATGATTAAATCAGAAAATCATATAGAAATTAAGTTGCATTAACATCATTTGCATCCATTTATCTATGTCCTACTCTAAGACACTGCATCCATAGCATAATAGAAATAAATGCATCATAGCAGCATATAGATATGCATAAAAGGAAATCTCATATCATCATCAAAAGAGGAATCAAAGATCATCATAGATAAATGTCCATCATCAATGTCTATAACACAAATCTGAACATCAAAGGTACATCAACAAGTGATCCATACATCAAAGTCCTGATCAAAAATACATATGATACATCATCAATGCAATATCAAGATATCATGGATCCCAATCTATCTCATGACCCAACAGGGGCTTCTGATCCATCTCGAGCAATACTTTTATGTGAACCCCCTGCACCATCAAGATCCCTATCACCTTCTCTATCCTGTGTACTAGGTGGTGCCTGATTAGTGCTCGGGGCACTGGCAGGTAACTAAGCTAATGTAGTCAAAAACTGCTGCAACATAGTAGAAACCTGATCTAATCGTACAGTAAATGTAGTCATCCCTGCCTGTAAACCTCAAACATCCTTCACTACGCCATCCAAAATGGGAGGAACTAGAGGTTCCTGTGATGCTGGAGGAGCCTGAGGTGCCTGGGGCGCTAATGGAACCTATGGTATCATAGGTGCCATGCTACTCTGTGGATCAACCTAAGGAATATGTCCATGTACTGGAACCTGTCTGGCCACCTAGACACGTCGGTATCTCTGCCTAGCCCACTTTGCACCAACTCTGGTAGGAGCCTATCCCTGGGGTACATGTGCCTGTGCTAATCTTTGTCTAGGCTGCCTAAATCCACCACCTCAGCCCCTAACATGTCCACCCCACATCCAAGGTCCTCCAGCTCTCTACACTCTAGGAACCCTAGGTGCCCTTTGAACTCTCTATCTTCAAGGTCTCCTGCCATCGTCACCATCATCAAAATCATCTCTATCATCATCAGAAAGCTCATCCACATCAAGAATAGGCTCTGCTGGATCTGTAAATCTAACAAAGCAATGTCACATGAACCACTCTTGATACTCGGCTAACATGCCTGCATCTGCTACATTCATCATCATATCCCACATAACATAACCCAGTTGATCAATCTATAAGCAGGCCAACTAATAGTCAACCTGTGCTACCCACATAGTTCTCTTGGCCTGTACTCTAGCATAAAGTGCCATACCCTGAGGCATGTCCTGAACCCAGCCATACTGATGGGGCACTCTCCCAAAGAAAAATCTCTCAATAACTAGTGGTGATCGACCGATCATCCACCGAGGACAAAACATATATGGTAACTCATCATCATCCTCTTGCCAACTCTCACAAAGTAGATATGGCCTCCACATGACCTGATCTATATCATCAATAGTGCATCTCCAAAAGTCAACCTTGCCCAGATGATGTTGGAAAACCATGACATCATATAAAAATGCATATAGATACCCTCGGGCCCGCACTCGTGCTAAAAATGGTCTCGTGATAGGGATATGCTCCCAAGTCCATAACTGTAATAAAATTGCACCTGCTGAAAGAGCTGCACTGTGCCTATATATGACCTCATGTAAGTCATGGTATAATTGTTCTAATATGAAAGAACCCCAATTGAATCTCTAAGGATGCGCAATCAAATCCTCCAATATCTGGCCCCATTGGACCGCAAATCCACGTCCTCTCCTATCTGGAAGAAGTAATCCTTTGATCACTGCCCCTAACAATGCTGACAAAGTGGGAAAATAGGCAAAATGTGCCCAAGTAATACAATCATCATCAATGGTGTTGTCTCCAAACACCTGTCTACATACACTAGTATCATACACTGAATCATAATATACCCGCTCTCCATGAGTCAAGATCCTCAGTAATCTATATACATCCTCGGGTGTGATAGTCATCTTATCGAGGGGTAGATGGAACATATTATGGTCAGAGTTCCATCGTTCTACAATAGCTGTCAAAAGACCTTGGTTCAGCTGAAACCAAGGGAGATCTAGAAGGAAACTAAGACCACATGTCTTGATAGTTTGCCACTCAGGCGGTGTGAGCTCATCAACTAAATCAAAAGCCAAGATGCAACACCCTGTATCCGCAACTTACAGTAATGTTCCTACATTTTGAAACAAAGTGAATCATATTAGTATTTCTATTGGCGGATCATTCTAAGTCAATCAAACACATTAAATCTATCCTTTCTCTATTTTGAGCACATCAACTTATTGCTCCTAACCTCTAGATCTTGAGACACAAGGAATATTTATAATCATTTTTAATTAATCTGATTGACATATAAAACATTCGTTAATATGAATTTTCTAATATCCTAAACACTAAGTGACATTCTGGACATACATTTCTAGCTTGGAATTCAATTGAGTTATCTGGACAATCAATTAAAGGACTTAAATCTATTTTCATCTCAGTTTTCAAAATTCATGGTAGGCGGCACTTTAATAAGTGTACGTAGCTTTTTAAGCCCTGCGACGTTTAAAACATTACACGTGACACTTTAATCATCAGAGGTGGCGCTTTGCTAAGCAGGCAGCCTTTTAAAGTCCTACACGGCTTTTTAAGTATCCTAGGTGGCCTTTAAAATATAGGGTTTCCTAGGCAACTTTTAGCTATTTGGGTTGCATTTTTTCCCTAATTCTTAGGTGGCTAAGAATTGCTCCTACATGGATTTTCAATGCATGGAGGCGGCTTTTCTCTACCCTAAGCGGCTCTTTAACTACCCTACGCAAATTTTCACAAAATTTCTACCTAGAAAGCATTGAAAACATGTAATAAATGCTATTTAAAGAACAATAAATGCACTAGGAAGGTTTGAACCACTCACTGGAGGCCCGTAGTAAGTAGGTCTTTGATATCAGCACGCTCACTCGAACCGATGCTCTCAAATGGGGACCACCATCGCTGTCAATCGTCAGAGGATCAGAGAAAAATATCAATAGTGGAAAGTGAAAATGAAATGTAAATTTGGGGTTTTCAACCTATTTAAGCTATTTTACCCTAATTTTGTGAGATTTTTGACCCAGCCAAACCAAATCTTCTTATTCTGCATGCTAGGGCATTTGTTTGACATCTTTTTAGCATCATAGTTTATCAAAAATGCAATCATCTTGGATCTATTCTATCAGTAGTGTTCATCATATTTTTCACATCTGAGATCAATATGCTTTCATTTCTAAGGGAGCATCATCATATCATCAAACTAGGATTCTGCAACATATCTTATATCAAATCTGGGGCATTAAAAATTCAAACTTTATCAGTGGGGCATCAAATTAGAGTTTCAAATCAGGGTTTCAAATCAGAGTTTCAAATCAGAGTTTCAAATTAGAGTTTTAAATTAGAGTTTCAAATCAAATTTCAAATTAGAGTTTCATATTAGGGTTTCATATCAGAGTTTCATATCAGGGTTTCATATCAGTCAATCAACTCATTAGTATCAAATCAATGATTAGGACATCAAGTTTTGTTTGAATTAATGCACTTCGCACATCAATTCAAAGAGGGGCATTTGTAGACACCTAAATTTGACCAGGTGTATCTTAAGCATTCAAAATTGTAAATCTCAGCCAATTGCCTCAAATCTCATCTCAATGTATTAAAATGGATCAAATCAAATGAACATTTATCAAGCAAAGTGGACAAAAATCCAATTAAATTAAAGGATTAAATAATCATGAAATCAAATAATTAAATTCAAGCCTAAAAGGGATTAATCAAATTATACAATTGATTTTAATCAATTAATTGTATAGTTTAAATAAAAAATAATCAAATCCAACCCATTCACCCTTACATGGCTAAATTAATTAAATGATTGAATTATATAATTCCTAATTTCTTTGAGGACAACCACTCAATTTTCCCTCCATTTGAAAACACCTCAAAGCTTTTGACTCAACCAAAGCTTTATCATGATCAACTCACTCTACCCCCTACCCTTGGGAAATTGCTATAAATACAAGCCTTTTTCTTTGTGTTTGGGATCCAAGAATTTCAAGAGAAAAGCATCCTTATTATAGGCATTTGGAGAGCATTTGAGAGCTTTTGATAATATTTCAGCATTTGCATAGCATTTAGAGTATCATATTTAGAAGCATTTGTTGGTTTTATAGCATATCTTGGAGCATTTTGAGCTAGATTAGAGCATTGTTTATCATTTTCTTCTCATTCTAGGATTGTCCTTGAGAGAGATTAAGGCTGAGAGCTCTCTTAACAAAGCTTATATAAAGAACCATGAGATTTCATTAAATAGCATTTTCTTTCCATAGAGTTGTTGTTTCTAATCCTAATTTCATGAAGGTGTAATCACACACACACACACAATAAGGATCAGGTTGATATTTTCACTAAGCTATTACCTAAGGATGCATTTAAGTATCTAAGAGGTAGGTTGTGGGTCACTCCCCTATCTGAGTTGAACTAGAAGAAGATGTAGTTGCATCAATCCAAGTATTCACTAAATATCTTTATGTTGGGATTGATGTTGTGGGGCTACTCCTTAGGGGGAGTAGTCTATGTGGTCATGTTATTTGGTTAGTTAGGTTCATTAGAGAAGATGTTAGGTGTATTTGATGCCTTTGGCATTGTTGTCAAAGGGGGAGAATGTATTAATATAAAGGGGAGAATGTGTAATTATAGAACAAGTGGAAGATAGAATTGGAAACATTTTATGTTCATTGTATCATCTTAGAGTGAGTGTTACCAACAGTAGGAACTATTTTTTGTCATCAATGCCAAAGGGGGAGATTGTTGGCATATTTGATGTAGTCATATTAAGTAATTTTTGGAAATGTCATGATTATATTTGATTATAAGCTGATAAGATATCATGTTGTCATTGATGTTAATTATTGACTTTGTGTTCTTAGTGTGTTTCCAAGCATAGTTGTCATGAATGAAGGGTTGTGGTGATTTTCAAGATTTCTATCTTTGTGGGAGACTTAGGTGTGTCTTTGATATATAATGCATGAACTCTACTGCTAAATTGATCTTATGAGAAATTTGTGATCAGTTGAAGTATAACAGTGCAAATTCTAGAATAGTTAATGTCACATGTTAGATGATTTGAATGTCTTGTCAAATCTATGTTGTATCTTGTGGTGCGGTCATGTGATATGGTGATCAATAGTATTTAGATGCTACAATTGTGACCACAACTAATTTGAGTGACCAATGTGGAGGATAGGTGACCGATGAGCAGAGAAAAAGTTGTTAATAGGCTACAATATTTGTGTTCTTGAGTGATAGCTGATAAATCTTTGATCGGTGGGTGGTGTTAAGGTTTTTGTGGAATTGATTGAGATAGTCATGAAATAGGGATGGGTCTTCATGATTGGAGGTTATGATCTATCATTACATTTCTTGATGCTAGTGTGTAAAGAATATTCTTGATGAAGCTTGTGTTTGGTAAAAACTTATTTGACTCCTTTACACAACATTCTATGCAAATCATTGTATTGGTCGACGCGGTCTTGGAAAAATGTTAAATATGCATTTAATTTTTTTATGTGGGGCATTGGATTTGAGAGGGATGTTTTTTAATTCTAATTTAGGGTTTGATCAAGGCAGTGAACTTAATTTTTTTGTATATAATGGATGAATTTGAAGGTTAAGAGTGTTGATCATGTGTTGGACTAGTGCAGTGAAAAGTGTGAGTTGCGATCAAGCCAAGGAAGTGTTAAGTGTGTTGAGAAGATATTGTGTTCTTCATTGGATCTAATCAAGAAGAGGTAGTGCTATTTTATAGATCATTCTTTTGTTGTTCCCTAACAGTTTTAGGAGGTTAAATGCCTTAATAGGGTAGATCCTAATAGATATTTGTTGTAAATCCTCTAAGAAGGTGACACTTTTTCAAGTGTTTAAAGACCTATAACAAGGATACTTTTAATAGGGTAAAGATCCTAATAGGCCTAAGGTAAATCCCTTAATCGGTGGTGCAGAGCACCCTAGGGTTTAGCTCTGAAGCCCTAGCAATCTAACAGAGGTGGTCCGGGAGTAGATCACGGTTAGCAGTCACCTTTTCATAAACCCTAACAGTTCTTAACTCCTAGCGCAAGAGTAGGCCAGTGACATTATGTTTATCACAAAGTCGTAGGATGATCGACGGTTAGCATGAAACAGCCTGCGATGACGCGACAATGGCTTATCGCACAGTCGACAGATGATCGGCGGTTAACTTGAAACAGCTTGTGATGAAGCGACAATGGTTATCGCAAAGTCGGCAGATGCTCAGTGGTTAGGATGAAATATCTTGTGATGAAGTGACAATGGTTATCGCAAATTTGGTAGATGCTCAGCGGTTAACAGGAAATGGCTGCGACAAGGCGATAACAGTGAATCGCGAAGTCGGTGGTTTAATGGCAGTTAGTGGAAAATGTGTGCAACGGTGTGATGACAGTGTATCGCACAGTTGGAATGAATTTGGTAGTTAGTGGAAGATGGCTGTGACAAGGCAATGATGACATATCGCACAGTTGGAAGGGTATCGGCGGTCAATGAAAAATAGTTGCGAGGATGCGACAAACAATGCATCGCACAGTCGCAGGATAACTAGCAGCTCGGTGACAAGTGTTGCGAGAGAACGAAAATCATGTATCGCCAAGTCACAGAACAAACGGCAGCTCAGTTGTAAGCGTTACAAGAGCACGACAATCATGTATTGCCAAGTCACAGAACAAACGGCAGCTCAGTTGTAAGTGTTGCGAGTGCGCGACGACAATGAATTGCAAGGTCGCAGGTTAAGGCATATATAGTGATTATAACTCACGACTATGCGATTAAACATCCAGAGTAAGGTAAGCATCTAATCGAGCTGAGAAAGAGCTGCGATACCGCGACAAGAATGGAAGTTCAAAAGTCATATACGACAAAAATGAAAGAGAATGCCACGGAGGAAAACATTGTCCACGTCGACGGCCATGCTGAGAAAGATATTGATGATAGTTGCAGGAGGAAGATGAAGAGCCGAGGTAGTTAGAATCCTCAGGTGGACAGGTAACCTAGAAACAGTTACAAATCAAGAACAGGCCGAGTTATAAGATAGAGGAAAGAACCATTTTTGAGAGGTTGGAGAAGTTAGAGACTGAGTAGACTAGCGAAGAAGATTTCAGTTTGCATTGTAATTTTCAGGTTTTCAATAAAGAATAGGTTCCTGTGTTTTCTGTGTGTGCTTCTATTGTGTGCATACTTCTATAGAGTAGGATTTTGAATCCAATCAAGTCTCATGGATGCTTTTTGACTCTTATAATCCATCCTATGGAGTGTGACTGTCAAGAAGCATCCCTCATGTATTTTTATTCTATTTTTGTGTTTGGGATTGAGAAGAGGCTAGTCAAAATTGTAGACAAGTCCTAGAAGAGATAAATGGTCCGACTAGGGAACTTGTAGCAGAGAGAGATAGCAGGAGAAGGTGCATGAATGACTTTATTCAGTCATGGAGAGGAAGATAAGGTAGAGAGTGAAGCATTTCAGTGGGTAGGAAACCAAGGAGAGAGGGAGTATAGAAATCCTTCTAGTTAGGGTCTGTGAGTAACCTTTAGAGACTCGAGTGGGAGTCTAGAGGATCCTAAAGTGAATAGGGTCCAAAGTGAGATTCCTAAGAGGGAGTAGGAATCTAGAAGAGAAAGGTGACCTCCCCATCAGATTGGTATCAAAGCCCAGTTAAAGATTTGGGTTTGAAATTTGTAGGTGTTTCAAAGTACTGAGGAATTAGTAGGAGAATTAGCCATGGTGACAAATGTAGAATTGGCTAAAGAGGTGAATGAGAAGGAGAGAAATAGACTCCTTGAGGAAACTCTAGAGTTAATGAGAAAACAACTAGAGGATATTGCTGATAACGTAGCTGGAGAAGCAGAGAGTTCCAGTAAAGGAAAAGCTGTTGCAGTGGAGGATGTTATACCAGAACTAGACCCTCCTATGCCAGAAGAACCATTCTTGAAGGCTATCAAGGCACTAGGTGGAAAGG
>MU225821.1:2409671-2431733 GCA_018584345.1 Thuja plicata | reverse complement strand
GTTGGAGTGATGATGTGTGGCCTCCTAATCCAAGACAAGGAGACCCCAATTGATTAATCGAAAGGAGATGATCAATGCAAAAAGGAATCAACTAGTTATGGATAAAGGGGGGAAGAGGATCTAATTTCTTAATTATAAAGTGAAACAATAGATTTGAATTTCTTAAAACCTTAATCGGAATGAAATATTCACCTTGGAATGTAGCAGATATGAAGAATGCTATTTTTGGGTGTCTGCATTGAGTTTCTAGAAATTCTGCAAGCGGATCTGGAACAGAAACACAAAGACAGAGAAAACCCATAAATCTTTTCCGGATCTGGTTCAGGTCCGATTTTGACCCAAAAATGAATCTGACCTTTGACCCAAAATGTCTAATTCTGACCCAAAAAGCCTGATTCTGACCCAGAAAGTCTGATTTTGACTTGCACAGTCTGACATAAAATCTATTTCCAGAACCTGATAGTTTTCCAAAAAGGGTATCTGGATTTGCACTCCAATTCACTGTTCTGAACCAATCCCTGCAAGAAAAATGATTTGTTTGTTGGGGGGAAGGGTTTTTCCTTTGTCAAACCCTAGTTTTGGAATTAACCTTATAATTGAATTTAAATTTCATAAATAAACAAAGTAAATGAACAAATTCACCTTTCTTGTATAGAAACCCTTGTGGCGGACTGGAATCCTTAGATCCACAAGTAAATATGATCCAAATGAATGTAGAATGTAGAGGGTAGAATATAGGATGTCTCAAATCAATTGTATTTAGATCTTCAACACCAATATTGAATGGATCTTTGAATAGGAGGAGACTTGCATGGATGTGGATGGAGAAATATTCAACAAGAGAGCTCCATAGAGCTTTGAATCCTTTAATGGCTACCAATGGATGTCCTTGATGAATTGGATGATTTAATTCTTGAATACTTGAATAATTGAGAGTAGATGCTTTCTTCAATAGATCGTGCATAGAGTTGTCTTTTTCAAGTCTTAGATGGTTAGAGAAAATGAGAGGAGAAAGCTTCCTTATATACAAATCTAGGGCATAATATTCTGGAGAGGCCTACATAGGAGAATTAAATTCCCATTAGACCTATACCCTATAAGTGGACCTATATTAAATATAATTTCAAGATTCATTGCCTCGAAGACCAAGACAACCGACCCGAAAGCAGGAATTAAATATTTTCAAAAACTTTGGGATCCTTAAATTTGGACCCTGGGTCAAGGTCGAGGTCAACCTTAATGACCTAGGTTAGGGTCAAGGTTGACCTTGACCCTGAGGCCAAGAATCTTAGAATCATAGAGAAGAATGCCAGAAAAGGTAGGAGAAAAGTGGAAAATAGGGCAGAATCAGGGGGAAAAAGTATATCCAAGTTAGAGACCCATTCAAGGTGCTTGACATGACCAACAACCACTTACTTGGAGGGCTAAACCAGTCCTAAATGGAAGTTCTTCCATTTTTTGTCGATACTTTTAGCCCCCACTTTAGCAAGAGTATGGAATCAAGGGAAACTCTTGGTAAAGGAGATCATAAAGAAAATATAATCTTATTGAAATCAAAAGGGACAAAGGAATCCTCAAGCCCCCAAGGACTCAAGTCTTTGTCAACCCCAAGATTAAAACAAGAGAGACACCACCAGTCAAAGAGAAAGAGAGAGGGAGGAGTGGATATCTTTCCCAGTAAGATGTGTGTATCTCATTGTGAACCACAAAAATGATAGGATGTCCCACCAAGAAAGCACTTGATAGTCACCCCATAAAGTTGTGCACCTTCTGGAAGCTTTGTGCATGTATGTAGTGCATCTTATGATGGATTTCATGACATACCCATGGATCCATATCCTCATATCACCATGGAATACATTTGTAAAATGTGTATCTCTTAAGGATTTAGCAACTTATGTGCATTACCTTCCTAGGATTTAGCATATTGAATTGTAATTTAATGCGTATCTCTTTAGGATTTAGCAGCTTATGTGCATTACCTTCAAAGGATTTAGCATGCTACAAAACAAAAGGTTAGAAAAAAATGCATAATATAAAATGAGGGAGGCCGTATATATGCCCCCTCCTTAAGATGGAAAAATACATACTATTTTAATATGTAAAGGAAAGAAAAGAACAAGGATAAAGCCTTCTTCAACATCAAGACAATATCCATAGACAACACCCAATCCAAGCCAATAAGGTCACAACTCCTATGAGGCCATGGAAGGGATGAATGCAAAGAGATATCATGCAAGAAGTGATAGTAACCCTTGTGAAGGATAGCACCCTATTCAGTTTCTAAGGTGAGAGATATATCAACCATGGAAACCCAATGTTAAACAAAAAAATATGTTATGATAAAGGACATAGATCCTCAATCTAAACCAAATTTTTTATGTATGATTGGATATCACATAATAGATAGATATTGCTTAACCAAGGGAAAAGTGAATCCCGAAAAGATAGAAAAGAAGGAGATGGCATCCTTGCCCCCCAAGTGTAGTAAAAAGGATGAAAGGGGACCTATTATATCACTCACAAAACTATGCAATACAATGAGGCCCCAAGGATTAGGCTTCCATTGTTTACATAATTTGGAGTTCCATAATTGGAACATAAATGTTATTTAGAGAGAACATGATTGAAATACAATTCATTTCCACATGATATATAAATAATTTTACTATCAATGAGTTGCCGCCTAATCTTATAATGTAAAGCTTAAAATTCATTAGTAGAGTGTGCATGAAATCTATGATACAAACAAAAAGGAAGAGTCTTCAAGTGTGGACTACATTTCTTTTTGTGTTTAGGTCTAGTAATCATCTTAGCATGAAGGAGTTTAGGCAAGAGAACTTCTTGGTCAAATTCCTTCATAGGTTCATCATGCTTTGAAGTGTTATTTGAGATATTGTTAACATTGATGTGTTGTTGAGGATTAAATCCCAATCCATAATAATGCTCATTCCCCCCATTCTGTAAGGGCATTTGAATTCCTAGTTTATTCTTACCACATCCTTGACCATGGAATCCTTGTTTAACTAGTAAATGATAACCAGTACCATATCAAGAAGCCATATCAAAAGGAGTCAATGGAACTTCAATAGTCAGTATGTCATCATTAGTATGTTGACAGATTCATAGTGGGTAGAAGCAGTGACAAATTTATTATAGAGGGTATTATAAGTGGAAGAAAAATCTCATTGTTCAAACTCTATTTGTTGCTTCATAAAATCAAGATTAGAAACCTTATACTCTCCAATAAAGGTAGGATTAAAATCCAAGGTTCCCCAGTCATCTCCAGGAAGAGAATTAGAGGAAGAAGGATTTCTATTAGGAATAGGAGTATTGTGGGTTTGAATATTCAAACAAGGATTTGGCGCATCATTCACATGAAGTGTATGCATCAATTTGTTGTGAATAAACTTGCCTTTATGGTGAAGGCTGGAAGGAACAACATGCATATCATGCAACCAAGGTCTACCCAAAAGGAGGTTATAATTAAGAGGTCTAGGCATAACATGAAAAGGAGTATTCAGGATGACCAAAACTACTTTGATAGGTAAGGGAATGATGCCCAAAGTGTTCTTATCAATATTATCAAAGCCACATATAGGAATATTGTCAGGTTGAATAGTTGAAAGATCAGATTTAATTGCTTTGAGCATGTCTATGCTACAAATATTAAGCCCAGATCCATTATCAATCAAGGTCCAATGAATGATACTCTTATTGATAGTAACAACAACCATAAGAGCATCATATTTATTTTTAACTTCTTTAGAAGGTAAATCCTTTTGTGTAAATACATTGTTAGGAGGACCTGGAGTAGCGTGCATGCACTATAAGAAGGCATTGATGTTCTCTTGATTAGGAGTTCAAGTGGAAAGAGTTTCTATAGATTTTTTCAAGGCTTCATGGTATGTAGATGAAGTTTGAAAAAGCTCCCATAAAGAAATCTTGGCAGGGGTATTGCAGAAATGGTTTATCAAATCATACTCCTTACTAGGAATATGGGGTGGAGGAGGAAGAATGGGTTGAGAAGATGGTAAAGAAGTAGGAACCACCAGATTAGGTTGAGGATTATTCCTTGTATGATAGGTGTGAGCTATCAAATCTTGATCATTGAAATACTCTAAAGACTCCATAGGTTTACCTTTGATGGTAATGCGAGGAAAACCTTTGATAGTCAACAAGGGTTTTGGATAAACCATGTTAGTTGTCTCAACACTACAAATAGATTCACAAGACAGAAGCAAAGAAGACATCCTAGGAGGAGATGTGGTAGGATCTTGATTATCTATAAGATCATCACTAAGGGAGAGAGCATTAAGGAAATTCATATCATTCTCTGCTAATGCCTCATCACTAGAAGAAATCCCAAATGGAGGTAAAAAGTCTATAATGTCTACATAAGGGGAGTGTGTTTTAGAAAAAGAGGCACCATCATGTATGAATATGTCATCCATTAATAAATCACCCTCTTGTATCAAAGTTTTTTCACAACGAGGGGATAAATCAATTTATTTATCCAAGGGTTCATCCCAAATAGGAGGATCATCCACAATGGATTCGTGAGGAAGAGAGTACTCAACATCTAAATCCAAAGGTTGATCCCAAATAGGAGGATTATCATCCCTATCAATAAAGCAGATTGTAGGAGCACCATAAATCACTAAAGCTTGATCCCTAAAGGGGAAGGAAGGTAAATTAAATTCTAAAGTAGGCTCATAGAAAAGACATATATTAGGAGAAGAATTAACATCAATCCTCAACTTGTCTCCATAAAGATAAATATGATGGAGAGAAAGATTAAAGTCATCTTCTTGATCTAATATATCCTTACAAGGTAATACAAGAGAGGAAAAAGCAACATCACACACACTAAATAAAGTCTTTCTAGGTGTAACACCATGCAGTGGTAGGGTAAGAGGAAGATGTTGTTTAATCCCAGAAGTTATAGAAGGATGTTTGGAAAATACTTGAAACAACTTGTGCAACATGCTAATGAATAAAGAAATGCATAGAAAATAGATTTAAATATATCCAAATGCATTCAAATGAAATCTATAAGCATGGAAAATATAAATGTTTTTTGCATTTTTAAAGAAATATGTGAATTTTGTTTATTTTTGACATATAAATGCAATAGCATAAAAGAAATCTACTTTTAAATGCATGTAAGATCTAACATAAGCTGCAAATCTAACACCAAAAAAAAAGAGTTGTCTATCACGGGTTCAGCAAAATGTTATATATATGTGTGTGTGTGTGTGTGTGTGTGTGTGTGTGGGATGTGTTGGAGTGATGATGTGTGACCTCCTAATCTAAGGCAGGGAGATCCCAATTGATTAATTGAAAGGAGACGATCAATGCAAAAAGGAATCAACTAGTTATGGATAAAGGGGGGAAGAGGATCTAATTTCTTAATTATAAAGTGAAACATTAGATTATAATTTCTTAAAACCTTAATTGGAATGAAATATTCACCTTGGAATGTAGCAGATATGAAGAATGTTGTTTTCGGGTGTCTACACTGAGTTTCTAGAAATTCTGCAAGCGGATCTGGAATAGAAACACAGAGATAGAGAAAACCCAAAAATATTTTCTGGATCTGGTTCAGGTCTGATTTTGACCCAAAAATGAATGCCACCTTTGACCCAAAAAGTCTGATTTTGATCTTGAAAGTCTGATTCTGACCCAAAAATTATGATTCTGACCTGCACAGTCCAACAAAAAATCTGTTTCTAGATCCTAACAGTTTTCCGAAAAGGGTATCTGGATCTACACTCTAATTCACTATTTTGAACCTATCCTTGCAAGAAAAACATTTTTTTGTTGGGGAGAAAGGGTTTGCCTTGGTCAAACCCCGATTTTGGAATTAACCTTATAATTGAATTGAAATTGCATAAATAAACAAAGTAATGAACAAATTCACCTTGCTTGTATAAAAACCCTTGTGGTGGACTCGAATCCTTAGATCCAAAAGTAAATATGCTCCAAATAAATGTATAATGTAGAAGGTAGAATATATGATGTCTCAAATCAATTGTCTTTAGATCTTCAACACCAATCTTGAATGGATCTTTGAATAGGAGGAGGCTTGCATGGATGTGGATGGAGAAATATTCAACCAGAGAGCTACATAGAGCTTTGAATCCTTCAATGGATACCAATAGATCTCCATGATTAATTGGATTCTTGGATGCTTGAATGCTTGAATGCTTGAGAGTAGATGCTTTCTTCAATAGATCATGCATAGAGTTGTCTTTTTCAAGTCTTAGACGGTTAGAGAAAATGAGAGGAGAAAGCTTCCTTATATACAAATCTAGGGCACGATATTCTAGAGAGGCCTACATAGGAGAATTAAATTCCCATTAGACCTATAACCCTAGAAGTTGACCTATGTTAAATACAATTTCAATATTCATTTCCTTGAAGACCGAAACAACCAACCTGAAAGTGGGAATTAAATCTTCCTGAAGCCCGAGATTCAGAAACTTTGGGATCCTAAAATTTGGACCCTGGGTTAAGGTTGAGGTCAACCTTAACCTAGGTCAGGGTTGAGGTTGACCTTGACCTAGCTTAGGTTCAAGGTCAACCTTGACCTAGAAGGTTGATCTTGACCCTGAGGCCAAGAATCTCAGAATCACAGAGAAAAATACTAGAAAAGGTGGGAGAAAATTGGAAAATAGGGTAGAATCAGGGGAAAAAGAAGATCCAAGTTAAAGACTCATTCAAGACTCTTGACATGACCCCAAACCACTTACTCAGAGGGATAAACTATTCCTAAATGGAAGTAATTCCATTTTTTGATGATACAGTCCCATTATTTGTATTTATGAGAGAAAGAAAAAGATCAGTTGTTAGGGCTATAACTCCTCTCGCACATTTATCAATAGAGTCCAGTCAAGAATTAGGGTATGACAACAAAAGAGAATTAGTGAAAGAAGAAGAACAAATTGAATTTGATCATATGCTATACCTAGATATTGATAACAATTATAATAATGAGAAAGATCCTCTAGTGGTAAACAAAATTGAGAATATCAGAGTGCTTGCAGATGAAGACTTTGTTTTTGATAAAGAATTTGTTCATACTTCTGAGTTCAAAACTTTTTTGTATAAATAAAAGGGTAAGTTGTTGAGGAAAAAAGTAAATGATGTCACCCCAGCCAATGAAGAAGACTTGTATAAGGAATTATAGGTATAAATGGAATTGGAGACGAGCACAATGGTCCCTTAAAGGGGAAGAAAATTAATACAAGAAGCAGGTGTTGTCATTTTCCCTGGATGGGATATGAACTCGACTATTATCTTTGATATTTTTGTCAGAAAACTAGATCCAGAAAAGGAAATATTGTGAAAAGAAGAGGATAGGATATACACTGGTTCAGGGTACAATCCTAAGAAGAAGGATTTTTTACAATGGGAACTATACCCAAGGGATAAGAGGCCCATTCTTGTAGATACTGATGAAGATTTTTGTCTTCTTATGATTCAAAATTTTGGAAAAAGATATACTTAGATTACTATTAAATTGAATGTTAATGTGGCCAATTTGAATCAAGCATAGTTGAAGAAACTAATTTGAGAGAGAGAGAGAGAGAGAGAGAGAGAGAGAGAGATGAAAAGTTAATATCTATGCAATAAAAGGGAGATCCATCATATAATTATGAGAAAGAACAAAGGGTGTTCTTGGCCTTGCATGACACTACTTATTATGACACTTTAATAGGTGAACCAGGAAAGCTACTACTCTAGGATGTTTAATAAGTGCATCCATTCAAAAGCATCTTATGAATGCCAATACAAGGCCTCATATTGGCATAAATTCTATTTAGGTCCTATAGACTACTTGAGGAGACCATGCATAAGATACTTTTTCCCCTTTGAGGTTTTGGCCTCAAGAAGGTATTTATTTATAGTGGATCAGAAGGACCTTGCATTTAGCTTTGTTTCCACTTGGGTCATCCTTGTAGGGTGATTACTTTTTCCCACTGTGATAGGCTCTCTACAAGGTGAAATGAAATAAAAAATGGATAAAATTTAAGGGTCTAGATTTGTAATCACCCTAAAGGAGTGAGATCATACTCTCCTACCAAAGTTGATTCTCCCAAATACATGAAGAACACAATCATTTACCTAGGATTTATTTGTAAATGAAAAACAAACTAGGTCTAGGTTTTTGATTATTTTCAAGAGACAAGAGTATATGTCCCTTATACTCAATGAATCATCACAAATAATCCTCTAATTGAGCTAGATTCCTAAAGAAACAAGCTAATGAAGGCAAACTTTTCTTGAATTTCCATGCAAACCTAAAAAACTGATATGTGAGTAATTTTTGTTTAATATGTCTTCTTCAAGCATCCTAAAACCACATTTTAAGCTGCTCAAAATGATAAGACACAAAAAAAACATCAGATATTACCATTAGTCTAAAATCATAAATCAAATTTAGCTTAGATCTCTATTTTTAAACAAATAAACACCATATGACTAAAGATAGGGTATCATATTACTAATAGATTCCTTTTATATGACTAACTGCAATACCCCATATGACTAATGAATCCCATGAGACTTAGTGAGTCCAAACATATGACTAAGGATTTCATGCGACTAATGATAACATACCATATGACTAATGATCCACCATGTTAGTTAACAACATGCTTTGTATGACTCAAGACACCATACAATTTAAGGAGCTATACCAAACGACTAAGGATTCCATCATATGAGTATCTTCTGATTAGAGGCTTGCAAGTGTTAATTTTTTAATATTTTTGAGGGAGAATTTTGGAATTCTGCCCCATGGTGGATGCCAAAAATGTGTGTGAAAATATTCCTATAATCCAACAAACATAAACACTTCAATAAACTATTAAGTCAAATGGTTAGTATAAGAAATCAATCAAAATGAACTCAATTAACAAATCGCGACTGGTTTATAGCTTCCTAGTCATAGAGTGTGATCTAATTGTTAGTATTGTTGTTAGAATATGCATAGTTCAATGAGTAGATACTATGAAATGGAATGTTTAATTGAAATACATCTGAATGAATGAAAATATGATGATTATTGACATGATAACTGAATCTAGATTGATGCAAGCAATGAACAATGCAATTCTCCTAAAATGCACTCTCATATTACCATAACCTAGTTATGAAAATGATCTATCTTATGAAATATCTTGATGAAGGTTTCTTTTATAGATTTTCCTTGGAGGGAAAGATTTAAATTTGAATTCGGTGGTTGACATTGATCCATAATGAGTGGTTGATATTAGGACCTTGAGTGATCCATTTGATTGAAGTTCATTGATTGAAATAAACTTGTTTGTCCTTTTGTGAGTTGAGTGGATAATAGGACAATTAATTAAATAAAACTAATTCATTTCCTTAGCCATGGGATTTTTTAGTGTGAATTTGATTAAATAGGTTAGGAGAATTAATTAATTAATGATCATTGATGAATGGTAATTGGTGATTAATGAATGTACAAATTATGTAATTAAATTGATCTAACTTAATTACACAATTATGTTTATGATTATCTTTATTTGATCATGATTAGGATTTGATATTTTGATTATCCTTTAGGTTAATTTATGTGGCTAGGCCATTTTTAGGTGATTAAAACTATAACTTATTAGATGGGGAGCCCACAAGAAATTTTGATCTAGAAGGGTATATAAGTCAAGAAAATAGCTCCTAGAAGTTGCACTTATATGAGAATATACCATTTCTAGTTGATGATCATATAAGGAACCTATAGAAATAGAGGCCATAGAAAAGCTAGATGCCTATGAAAGGGATATCAAAGCCTTTGAATGGAAGAAAAGTCACAAAAGACTTAATTTGGAAATATGGGAAAATATAGAAGACCCTATTGCCAAAGTATGTTATCTCACAAGGAAATTATTATTGACGATGTCCCGTTATATGTGTTTAGGATAGAAATAAATAGAAAAATAGTTAGGGATATAAATCCTCTTGCACATTTATAGATAGAGTCCAGTCAAGAATTAGGGTATGACAAAAAAAGAGCATTAGTGAAAGAAGAAGCACAAATTGAATTTGCTTAGATACTATACCTGGATCTTGATAATAGTTATTATAATGAGAATGTTTTAGATCCTATAGTCATAGATGAAATTGAGAATATCAAAGTGCTTGTACATGAAGACTTTGTTTCTGAAAAAGAATTTTTTCATACTATTGAGTTCAAAACATTTTTGTATAAATACAAGGGTAATTTGTTGAGGAAAAAAGTAAATGATATCACCCCAGCCAATAAAGAAGACTTGTTGAAGGAATTATAGGAAAAAATGGAATTTGAGATGAGCACAATGATCCCTTTGTATAGTTGGAAAATGGAAGCACTTCCATTGTAGACTATTTTAGCATTCTGAGTAAGTGGTTTGGGGTCATGTCAAGTGCCTTGAATGGGTCTCTGACTTGGATCTGGCTTTTCCCCTATTCTGCCCCATTTCCCACTTTTCTCTAGCCTGTTTCTGGCACCCTAAACTATAAACTAAGATTTTTGACCTCAGGGTCAAAATAGACCTTTCTAGGTCAAGGTTGACCTTGACCTAGGTTAGAATCAACCTTTTTCTGACCCAAGGTCCAGATTTCAAGTTTATGGGGTTTCTGGACATCGGGCTTCAAAAAGAATTAATTCCCACTTCCAGGTTGGTTGTTTTGGTCTTCGGAGAAACAATTCTTAAATTATATTTAATATAGGTCCTCTTCTAGGTATATTGGTCTAATTGGAACTTAATTCTTGTATGTAGGCGTCTCTAGAATATTGTGCCCTAGATTCATATATAAGGAAGATTTCTCCTCTCAGTTTCTCTAACAATCAAAGTCTAAAGTAGTGCAAGCTAAGAAATAAGATTTGAAGCAACTATTTACACTCAAGCATCTAAGCATTCAAGAATCTTCAAGCACTCAATTCATCAAGGAGATCCATTGGTAGCCATTGAAGTATTCAAACTCTATGGAGCCCTCTTGTTGAAGATTTCTCCATCCATATTCCTCCAAGCCTCTTCCTATTCCAAGATCCATTCAATATTGGTGTTGAAGATCTATAATAAATTTATTTGAGACATCCTAAATTCTAAATTCTACATCCATTTTGTGCATACATACTTGTGGATCCACAGATTTGAATCCACCACAAGGGTTTCCATACAAGCAAGTAAATTTGTTCATTTACTTTGTTTTACTTATGCAATTTCAATTATAATATAAGGTTAATTTGAAAATTGGGGTTTGACCAAGGCAAACCCGTCCCCCCCAAAAAATAAATCATTTTTCTTATAGGGACAGGTTTGGAACAACGAGTTAGAGTGCAGATTTGGATACCCTTTTTGGCAAATTATTGGGATCTAGAAACATATTTTTTGTCAAAGATTTTAGGTTAGAATTGGCAGTCGATTCTACCCTAGGTCAAAATCAGAAATTATGGGTCAAAGGTGACATTGACTTGAGCAACAAAATTGGAACTAAGCCAAATTGGGAAAATATTTCTAGGTTTTGTCTATCTCTGCATTTCTGTTCCAGCTCTGGTTGCATATTTTCTAGAAACTTAGTGTAGACCCCCGAAAACAACATCCTTCAGATCTGTAGCATTTTGAAGTTATTACATTTCTGCAATTCATTTCAAATAAATTTCTTAATATTCCTAAATCTATTTCACACCTTCTTTTCTATAAAATGGAATCTAAGGTCTTCCTCTTTGCTCTCATTTCCAATCGATCAATTCATTTATGCATTGATCCTTCATTTGGGGTTAATCAATTTGGATCCTTCCCTTGTGTATTTGAGGTTAAAAGGACATCTTATCTTCCCCACACATATCTTGTATTACATATTTACCCCTTACATTTCAATAAACATTCTGATTTCAAATGTAACATTCTTATATCTTACATTTTATCAACTTCATCTATTTTATATGTTACATTTTGGTGAACCCGCAATAGACAAATATTTCTTTTTTGGTGTTATATTTATATTTTTATGTTAGACCTTGCATGCATATTATATTATTTTTCTTTTATGTTCTTGCACTTACATTTCAAAAATTAGAAATCAAAATCTTGTGTTTCCTAAATTAGTTCATTTGCATTGCATTGGTGTATGAGCTTTACTACTTCTAGTCCTACTTATAGTATCTCGGTTAGAAGAAGCTGTAGACTTATGGGTTCCTTTAATCCTGAGTCTTCCTCTCCTTTCCTTAGGATCCTGGATGACAATTTTACCACTCATGATTCCAATCCTTCTATGGAGCATAACTCTTATCACTCATCTCATGATGAGGATGATGCTTTAATATTTCCTCCTGAACAAGTCCAAAAACTTTCAACAGAACTTGATAAAATGGGAAATTGGATTATTCAAGAAAATCATAATCAAGATTATATCCAAGCTATAGAGGCTCTTAATAAATTCCTTCATGATAGTGATCAAGGTGTTAATCTCTTTCATGGTATCACTCATCTTGTATATTTGAATGTTAAACCTTTATCTCAAGAGGCCCAAGATCTAGTATTCACTCCTCCTATCACTAGTGAGGGACCTTCTTCCATTCCTTTACCTAGCATTCCTACTTGCACTCCTCCTTTGATGACTACATCTCTTCCCATTTCATCTATTCCTATGAGTGTTCCATCAGTATCTCTACCTACCTCACAACCTTCATATCATAGTGTGCCTTTTACTTATTCCAATCCCCTTCCAACTGTGGTTCCAAGTGTTCCACCAATCATGTCTTCCATTCTTGCCACTTCCTAAACTTTTCCTAGTGTTCCTAATATTTCTATGCCACCTATTTCTTCTAATGTTTCCACAATCATTAGTTTGGCTCAAACTATGTCATCTTTATAGCAACAACTTGAATCTTTAACCCAATCCAAGTTTAGCATTCCTACATGTGACATGGGTAGTCCTTTATCCTTAGACATTATTCGTGCTATTGTCCCTCAGCAAGCCAATATGCCTCATCTTGAGAATTACAATGGTAAAGGAGATCCTATTACTCATGTTATAACATTTCAAATCCTTTGTAGTAATTATGCTCATGACCATAGGATTTTAGCTAAGATATTTGCTAGAAATCTTCGTGATAAAGCTTTGCAATGGTATTGTTCTTTACCTCCTTATTCTATTGAATATTTTCCTAAACTTGCTAATACCTGCATCCAGAAATTTCAAAATAAAATTGGTCCACAAGTCTCCTTAACTGATCTAATACATTGTAAACAAAATGTTAAGGAAAAAATGACTGATTTTATTGGTAGATTTAAGCATTTGTATGCTCATATTTATTATCTTGTTCCTGATATTGATATTCAACATATGTTTATTTAAAATTTACAAAAGGATATTAGAGATAAGATTCTTCTTACTGAATTAACCTCTTTTCAACAACTGTGTGCAGCACTTCATCATTATCAATTGTAATTGAGTCAATTTGAGAGAAACACTCCAATGGCTCCTATTCTAGTTGATAAGAGTGACACTACTCCTAATCCTAATAAGTTTTAGAAACCTAACAACTATGTCAAGATCAATAAATAGATGAATGTAGTTACTGATCAAGTTGTTGTTGCATCCACTTCTTTGCATCTAAATCATACATTTACTCCTCTCTCTGAATCTTTACATTCTATTATGAGTAGGTAAAGTGCTAATATGATTACCTTGCCTCCTATTTGACCTCTTCTCCCTACCATGATGGCATCAAAATCCTTTGATTCTAAAGATTTTTTTCAATACCATCGATAGAATAGCCATGATACTAAAAAAATTTATTCTCTAAAGCATAAGGTTCAAGACTTAATTGATTCTAATGCTTTATCCATTGATAATTTTGATGGTAATGGGAACAAATCTGTCTCTCCTCCTAATAAAAACCTTTGAATTTATACAAATACTTTACCTACACATGATACTAATACCATCACTCAACCATCTTCTGTGGGTATTGTTTATGATTCAAAGATGGATGATCTCAATCACACTGTTAATCATGTGGAGTACATTGTTTCACCTCAACCTAATGCTCTATATCCTTTGCCTCCACTTCAACTTCAAGTTACACCTAAACCTCAAAAACAAACTAAGGATAAATGACCTCAGGAACTCTCAATCACCTTTGATGATTCTAAAACTTTTAAGGCTCTCGATGGTCCCCTTTATATTAATGCTAGGATTGCTAAGATACCTACGTGTGGTTTTATTTTTGATCCCACATCTTTAATAAATTTCATTACCGAGGAAAACATTTTTATGAAAAACATAAAACATGATTATTATGATACATCTGATGCATGGATCCAAACTTGTAATGGTTTTCTCTATCCTTCACTTGGTTCTATTAACTTTCCTATTCAACTTTGTGGTAAAGTTGTAGATACTACTTTCATTTTTGTTCCTACTTCTAATCAATTTCAAGTCAAATTTGGTTTTCCTTGGATAACTTATATGCATGCTATTGCTTCTCCTATTCATAAGTGTATTAAGTTCATTCATAATGGAGAAATGAAAATGATTAATCATAGTTTGTATCAACCTTCTAGGCATAGAGATTGTGCTACTCTTGATTTCTTTTGGCCTTCATGATGCTGGAGCATCTTGGGTCCATGGCAATCCTACTCAATCAAAAATATGTTTACTACATTTCTTAGTTTGTTCTCTATTGCTCAGCTTATGTTGTTCGGCATGCTTGCCAAGTTGCTTTGTCATGTTTGTGGTTGTTTCTCATCTCTTCTTTGGCCGAGTGCTCTGTTGCTCGGTCATGCCCTTTCTGAGTTGGTTTATTCTGGGAGTTAGAGTTGTGGCTGACTTCTTCATTTAATTTTTGTGGCTGGATTTATTTGGGATCTATCTTTGGAATCCACGTGGACCTAAATATGGGTTTCTCCTTTGGGTTTTGAGCACTGACTTCCTTGTTGGTCTCGTGTATATATTCTTTTGTATGTTCTTAGTTTTGTAGAAAGTCTTAGAACAAGAATGCAAATGTTAAGATATTGAAGATCTAAGATCTCTATTGTAAGAAGATCGAATTGTAATACATTTATTTGTATATGGCCGTAACTAGGAAGGCCTTACAGTCTAGCATGTATTAAGTTTGATGATTTAATAAATAAAGATCTATGCATTTCTCTTCTCCCACTATGTGTTGTGTTAATTCTGCATTGTATCTACAAGCTAGATGGTTTTGGGTGTGCCCTAGGCCCCGTCTCCAACCTCATTGTGTCAGGTGGTATTAGAGAAAGTTGAGATCTGTGGTTCCTTGTAAACTCTAAAGATATTTGTTGTAGGGTAGCAGGTTGCAATTTGACCTACAATTATAGAGATTTAAAGATGGTTTGTGGGAGAGAGAATGCTGATCAAGGTCTGGATGATGTTCTTAGACAGATGGCTGCAAGATTGGAAGCTATTGAGACAGCCCAACATAGAGGAAGACATCTTGAATATGTTAGTGATGATGAATTTGAAGAGGTTCAAGGTGAAGCTGCACCTGCACCTATGATGGATCAAGAAGAGGAAATATTCCTGAGAGCTTTGACAAGTTTGAAATCCACACCTCAATTTAATCCTCCTAAGTATAGTGAAAAGTTAGATTCTAATGAATTGATTGACTAGATCATTGAGATGGAAAAATATTTTGAATATGAAAATGTTACAGAAGATAAGAAGGTGAATATTGCAAGCTCAAAATTAAAGGGTCATGCATCCTTATGGTGGGAACACCTGCAATTGGAAAAAAAGAAGAAAGGTAAAGACAAGATCAAGGTATGGGATTAGATGGTTAACAAAGTGAAAGGCAAATTTCTACCGTGTGATTATCAGATTAACCTAATCTGGGGAATGCAAAGTTTGAAGTAGAAGGACAAATCAGTCAAAGACTATACTGAGGAATTCTACAAATTAGACATAAGATTTGGACATTTTGATGATGAATGTGAAAGAGTTGCAAGATACCTGAATGGATTTAGAAGTTCCATACAAGATGAAATCAGTTTGGTCAAAATGGAAGGTATTGAAGAGGCATATCAATTTTCCCTAAAGGCTGAAGAAAAGTTGAACAAAAGATATGATCAAAGACAAAGAGGCAGAGGTGGTATATTCCCTCGAGGAAGAGGTAGATCTCATGGTGAAAAAAATAGATCTGAACCAGACAAGTCAAATATAGACACTAGTTATGACAAAGGAAAGATTGAATGGAAAGGTGGAAATTCATACTGAGGAAGAGGCAATTATTCCAGAGGTGGATATAGTAGAAGAGGGTTCCAAGTAACTTGTTACAATTGTGGTGAAGAAGGGCATAAATCCTTTGAGTGTACACATGCAAGAAAGAAAGGTGGTAATAGTAGCTTAAATGCATTAATCCAAGAGGAGACATCCAATGAACCTGAAAATAACCGCATGATCAGAAGGATACTATGGAGTGAGAAAGATAATCAGGATCCTGTGAGGAAAAGTTTGTTCAAAACCAGATGTAGAGTTGCTGACAAGGTTTGGAAATTCATTGTTGACAGTGGAAGCTCATAGAATCTAGCATCTCAAGATATGGTTACCAAGTTTCAATTGGAAAGGATGAAGCATCAAAAGCCCTATCAGATCTCATGGATCAAAGATGAGCATACATTAATGGTGAGTGAACAATGTTTTGTGAATCTAAAAATTGGAAAGTACTATGATAAGGTGTTATGTGATATTATGCCAATGGATTATTGTCATATATTGTTGGGTAGACCTTGGCAGTATGATAGACATGCTATACATGATGGAAGGTTGAATAGATATTCTATTTGGGTTGATGGAAAGAATCAAATTTTGTTGCCTTTGATTGAAGAATCTGCTGATGAGTTGTGTACATCTGTAAAAGTTTGTGTGATGGAAGGTAGAAAATTTGTTAAAGATCTAAAATGAAATGATAACTATTATGCTTTGATTCCTAACAAACCAAGTAAGAATACAGAAGATGACATACCTGTAGAAGTTGAGAAGTTTCTGACTGAATACAAAGAAATCATTTTAGATAATGTACCTGATGGTTTTCTACCAATCAGAGATATCAATCACTCTATGGATCTAATTCCTAGAGCTAGTTACCAAATAAAGCACCACATAGGTTAACACCTACCGAGAATAAAGAGCTTAATCAACAAGTTCATGAGTTGTTGAACAAAGGATTAATCAGAGAAAGTTTGACTCCATGTGTAGTACCAACTATGTTGGCACCTAAAAAGAATGGAGAATGGAGAATGTGCACTAATTCGAGAGCAATAAACAAGATCACAATGAAGTATAGGTTTCCTATACCAAGAATGGATGATATAATGGATTGTTTGAGTGGAGCAAAGTATTTTACCAAAATTGATTTGAAAAGTGGATATCATCATATCACAATTAGAGAAGGTGATTAATGGAAGACTGCTTTCAATACAAAGGAAGGTTTGTATGAGTGGTTGGTTATGCCTTTTGGTTTAACTAATGCACCCAGTACATTTATGAGGCTGATGAATGAAGTTTTGAAGAAATTATTGAATAAGTGTATAATTTTATATTTGGATGATATTTTGATATTCAGTAAGACCAGAGAAGAACATTTGATGCATATAAAACAAGTATTGCAGAGATTGAAAGAGGAAAAGTTGCTTATAAATCTGAAGAAGTGTTCCTTCATGAAAGAAGAGCTTGTGTATTTGGGTTTTGTAATTTCAGCTGATGGTTTGAAGATGGATCTAGAAAAGGTTGAAGCTATACTAAGTTGGCCTACACCTAAGAATGTTATAGAGGTGAGATCATTTCATGGATTGGCAAGTTTTTACAGGAAGTTTATCAAAAATTTCAGTTCTATTTGTGATGCTAGGACTGAGACAATGAGAGGAGACAAAAGAGAGATCAAATAGACACATGGAGTTGATAAAAGTTTTGAAGCTTTAAAGTTGAAGGTTACTGAATTACCTGTGCTAGCCTTACCTGATTTCAATAAGGTATTTCAAGTTGAATGTGATGCAAGTGGAAGTGCAATTGGAGCTATGTTGACTCAAAAAGGAAAATCTATTACTTTCTTTAGTGGAAAGTTGAATGATGCAAAGAGAAAATATTTTTTCTATGATTAGGAATTCTATGCTATTATGCAAGCTATAAATAAATGGAGACATTAATTAATGCCAAATTAATTTTGTTGTATACTAATCATAAGGGTTTACAGTATTTGGATAGTCAGAATAAGTTGAATCAGAGACATATGAAATGGGTTGAATATTTGTAGAGCTTTACATTTGTGATTAAGAATAAGAGTGGAGTTTCTAACATAGTTGCTGATGCATTAAGTAGAAGATCTTTGTTGACTGAAATGAGAATTGAAATTCTTGGCTTTGATGACATGAAGACTTTGTATGAAAATGATCCTAATTTTTTAGAGCAGTGGAGAGTGTGCAGAGAACCTAATAAAAATCAATCAAGTAAGTATGAAGAATATTTGATTTAGGAAGATATGTTGTACAAAGGAATTCAGTTGTGCATACCAAGAGGTTCAATGAGAACTAATTTGATTAAGGAGAAACATAGTAGTGGATTGGCTAGACACTTTGGCACTGATAAAACATTGAGTCTTCTGAAGGAGAGGTACTTTTGGCCTCAGTTGTATAAACATGTTTGGAAATTTGTAAGAAGTTATGGATTTTTCCAAGTTACAAAGGGAGTAAGTTAGAATACTCATTTGTATACACCTATTACTGTTCCTGAGAAACCTTGGAGTGATATCAACATGGATTTTGTTCTTGGACTTTCGAGGACAGCAAGAGGTAATGATTCTATATTTGTTGTTGTGGATAGATTTTCTAAGATGACACATTTCATACCATGTAGGAAAACATCAGATGCAGTACACATAGAAGATCTTTTCTTCAAGGAGATTGTCAGATTGCATGGATTACCAAGGAGTATCATCTCTGACATAGATAGTAAGTTTGTAAGTTATTTTTGGAGAATACTTTGGAAGAAGCTGAATACTGAGTTGAAATTTAGTTCTACATTTCATCCACAGACTGATGGAAAAATAGAGGTTGTAAATAGAAGTTTGGGTAACTTGTTGGGATGTTTAGTTGGAGACACACCAAGAAATTGGGATTTGATGTTGGCACAAGCAGAGTTTGCATGAAAAATTTTAGTAAACAAAAGTATTGGAAAGACACCTTTTGATATTGTTCATGGCACACAACCTAGAGGTATGACATATTTGAGAGACATTGTTGGTGAAGAGAAAAGAAGTGTTGAAGCAGAGGAATTTGTAGAATTTATGAAGATATTGCATGAGGATGTAAAGCAAAAGCTAAAGAAAAGTAATAAAAAATACAAATATGATGTAGATAGATCAAGAAGACATAAGACATTTGAAGTTGATGATGTTGTGATGGTTCATCTGAAGAAAGGAATATTTCCTATTGGAACATATGGGAAACTAAAGATGAAGAAATTTGGTCCTTGTAAAATACTGAGAAGATTTGATAGTGGAAATGCTTACGAAGTTGAATTACCTGATGACATGGATATATCACCTATATTCAATCTTTCAGACTTGTATGAATATCATGAACTTGATGAAGAAGTAATAGTACCAAGTGATTATCCTAAGAAGCAGATAGAGGAAGTTGAGAAGATCTTGAAATAGAGAGTTGGCAGAAGTAAAAGAGGAAAAGAATACATGGAATATCTAGTAAAGTGGAAAAATAGGCCGATTAAGGACTCATTAAGGATTTCTCAGTGTAATTTGGATTCTGTTGGTTGTATTTCATGTTTTTGCTGCTATGCCTGATTCCTTGCCCTCCCCTTTGAAAATTTTCAGGTTTTCATGCTTATTCCTTGCTCAAAATTGTCAAAACCTTGAAAAAACCCTAGCAACCAAGTGTTAAACGATGCATTTTGAAACCCTTAGCCATGTCTTATATTTCTTCGTTACCTTTTTCAGTCACTAAAGACATGTTCTTTTAAGTCAGGTCGCTTGATCTCATTACCAAGAGCGAATATGCCAAAACATTCCCCGACTTCGCTTTTACTTTATGTCGCGTAGTCTCTATAAAAAATAGAATATTCCATCTATGTCTCGAGACTTAGTGATCTTTCTTCAGTCGGGTTGTCGCTTGATTTTCATGTTATGACCTTTTAAAAGAAATGGGGCCCGCCTCAGTCGGGTGATCGCGAGAAGAAATGGCCAGTCAAAGAAATGTCTCCCGACCTTGCGCTTTCTTCATGTCGCATTGTCGCTGGATCTGCTCGGTCAAACAGTTAAGCTTTTTCTTCAGTCGCATGGTCTGGTGATAAAAAGGTGGTTAAAGGATAACAGTCCCGACTCAGCAACTAACAGTTACATGTTAAGTGATTTCCCTCAGTCGGGATGTCGCCAGAACAGGAGTGATGACTCAGATTTTCAGAATGCATAAAGAGGACCAAAGAGAAGATGACACCTGTCACAGAACTAATGGTTGTCGGGTAGTCGCGTGAACTTTATGTCATAATGCCTTGTAGAAGGGACCCACTGCTTAGTCACGCAGTCGCGATTCCTCATGAAGTCAATGTTTTGGTTGCGCGAGTACACGACGAGGTCATAATTGAAGGACTGTTCAATACATCGCTTACTCGCTAATGTTTTCAGATGAAAGGAGTACAGCTCACGACTATGCGGCGAGCTAAATAGAAGATGTCACGCACTCGCAGTTAATAACAGAATGGGGTTCTCATGCTCGCGAGTGGGCGACTAAGTCAAAAAGCATCTCTCATCGCTCGGTCGCACATAAAATGAAAGCTGAAATGTTAAGATGGCGACTGAGCGACTAGACAAAGTTTGCAATGAAAAAGTGAATGTCGCTCAGTCGCTGAGGCTCGAGTGATATGGAAAGTTAGCTCGCGACTATGCGATGAGGTAAAAAGGGAGGCATCGCTTACTCACAGGGATCAAAAAGATAAAATGAAAAGTGGTGCGAGTATGCGACAGACACAAAATAAAGTTCAAAAGTTAATGCATCGCTCACTCGCATGGATCATAGAGCAAAGTATAAAATTAGCGCGGGTGTGCGACTGACATGAAATAAGGATTAAAGAAAACCCATCACTCAGTCGCAGAAGGTAAAAAGTGCAGTAAAAGTGGGTGGCGACTATGTGATGAGAAATAAAAAAGATGTGTCGCTCACTCGCGGAGATTTTTCCAAAGGTGAAAATGTAGCAGCAGTGCAGACAAAAGTGTATGAACTAATAGAGCAGAATTTGTCAAAGGGGTTGATGGTGCATTCAATGTACGTTCACCATGTTCACCATGTCTAGAGCCTAGGTTGTTCAGTTTGCAGAGGTGAGGTATTTTGATCGATTTGCAGTATTTCCAAAAGTTGATCAGAGAATTATAAATTTCAGAAAAATATGCACAGGTCAGTCAGCTGATATCTGAAATAGTTTTGTTTCAATATCAGTAATGAGAAATAGATTCAGGTACTGTAGGTGAGCAGAGTTATGACTGAGATTTCACAAGTACAAGAGAAGATATTGATATAGACAGACTCAACAAAGTATTGTTTCAGGTCTTTACAGTAAAGACTAATGTCAACAGATTCCCACTTGTTGTACATCACCGATGCTAGATGGGATAGGTGCAAAGATGTAGGCATTGTGTATTCTTGACTTTAGGTAGCTACCAGGCGGCGAAGTAAAGGCATGGGAAGTCATGATTACAACTAAGAAAAGAAACCTGCAGTAGAGGAGGAGATTTTGGATGATGAGTAGGGTGACACATGTTGCTGCACTATTCATGAACTTAATGGACAGTTATTTCAAAAGGAAATGCAGGTGAGCCGACGAGAACAAGTGCCAGGACTTTACAATAACTACACCAGCGGCCACCTACAAATCAGATTGCAGTCACCAGGTCAGGAGAACAACAAAGATATTAGATTTCGCCTTTGGTCATTTCTTCGTTTCTTCTCTCTCTCTCTTTCTCTGTCTTACATCTTTAGGGTTAGGGTTTTGAGACTATCCGAAGCTTGTTGCATCCTTATG
>MU225821.1:2374756-2398869 GCA_018584345.1 Thuja plicata | reverse complement strand
AGGAAGAAGGATTGAAATCCTTGTATCACTGGTTTTCTGTCATATTTAAGATTATGATTTGTATGGTTAAATCCTGTATATGATTATGCTTGATCATTTACAAGGTATTTTATAAGTTGGTTCAATAAAGAATACACGAAAAATCAGTGTCCACAATAACAAATACTGTGATATCAGTAATCTTTCAAGGTAAAACCTACCTGAGTATATGTGGAACTCAAAAACAAAGAAGGACCTTATCTAGTCCTTAGCAATTAGGCTTTTCTTGTCTCTGAATCAGAAGTAGAAGGTACAAGGTTCACATAGACATTTCAAGCATTGTGATTCATACAAGAAAAATCCCTAACAGATTCATTTCAGGTTGGACCTGATACTTGATTCAGAGAATCATTTATTTTCAAACCCAGGTGTCTGATGCAGGAGCATCTTAGGTCCTTGGCAATCCTACTCAACCAAAAATATGTTTACTACATTTCTTAGTTTGTTCTCTATTTATCAACTTCCGTTGCACATCATGATTGTCGAGTTTCTCAGTCATGTTTGTTGTTGTTTCTTGGCTCTTCTTTGGTGGAGTTCTCTATTTCTCAGTCATGCCCTTGCCGAGTTGGTTTATTCTGGGAGTTAGAGTTGTGGCCGACTTCTTCATTTAATTTTTGTGGTTGGATTTATTTGGGATCTATCTTTGGGACCCATGTGGACCTAAATTTGGGTCTCTCCTTTGGGTTTTGAGTGTCGACTTCCTTGTTGGTGTCTTGTACATATTCTTTTTTATGTTCTTAGTTTGGTAGAAAGTCTTAGAGAAAGAATGCAAATGTTAAGATATTGAAGATCTAAGATCTCTGTTGTAAGAAGATCGAATTGTAATATATTTCTTTGTATATGGCCATAACCAGGAAGGCCTTATAGCCTGACATGTATTAATTTTGATGATCTAATAAATGAATATCTCTGCATTTCTCTTCTCCCACTATGTGTTGTGTTAATTCCATAATTTATCTGCAAGCCGGATGGTTTTGGGTGTGCCCTAGGCCCCATCTCCAACCTCCTTGCATCACTTCATTACCTAATTCATGTCCTCTTCACCCTAATAATCTCTTTTGTTGATATCAATCCTATAAACATCGCAATATTGTTGAGTTAAGCATGCCTAAGATAGATCTTAACTGTGGTCTTTTTCCCATGCCTTCCATACCTCCTTTATCCATTACTACTAGCTCTATTACTCAACCTCCTAGTAGCACTTCTCAGCCTATTATAAAGCCTACTAATCCTCCTATAGAACCTATGAAGGAACCCATTGTTATCCCTCCTAGTTCTCAACATGTGTCAAACAAAGTGAAGCATAAAAAATCTGCTAATGAACATCGTAAGAAGCGTAGGGCTAATGCTAGGGCCTGTGCTTCTATTCTTCAAAATTATTTACCTTCTTTTGACCAACCTATGCCTGATGTGTTGGAAGAAGTTAATGTTCATAATGATGTTAAGATGAATTATTATGATGATCCTATTCGCATCTTAGATCCTATTTTAATTAATCTTGATGAGGAGGATACTCTTGATGATCCTATTGATGAATATGAAACCATCGATCTAGATACTGATTTACCTCATATACTTTTAACTCATTTGATAATAAGACCTAGTATCAAATATTACGATTCTCAAGAGGATCCTTGTTTAGAACTAGCTATTATTCCTACTGTATTGGATATAGTCCCTCTTGCGAGTTTCCCACCTTCCCTAAATGATATAAACCAAGATGGGGAGAGTAGGTAATGTGCTTGATTGGCTTTCCCTTCATGATAACCCTTTTTGTGTTTTCTTCCTGTATTGTGCTTCTCTCATGATGTATTTGCTAAATATTTGTTAGATTATTTTATACAACCCTTGTTACTTTGTTGGTGCAAGGAGATAAAGGAATCAAACCTATTGTACAATTCCTCTATATGTATCTTTACTCTGCTATATATTATTTTCATGTTATGTTGTACTTGTGCTATTGTTCATAAATGTTTTCCTTGTGTAGTCCGCTTGGATCTGCGACATGGTAGCACTGATTCTTTTTGCTCTCCATGAGGTGGTCCAAAAAGACTCTTCTTCATAAATCTTGAGTTTTGTTTCCTCCATTGTAAATTATAGATCTACTTTCTTTGAGGAATGATGTCAATTAATTTGCAATAATATCATATTTATATATACATGTTAGCTTATGATCATACAAACCCCACAGTACGTAGATCCCTTATGTGTTCTTTTTATGTTTATGTGGTATTTCCCTTGATTTGTCTTCATTTGGGGGCATCTCATAGTGGAAATGTAATCAGTAGAGTTTTTTATGTTTCCGTTAAATCCATTGCTCCTATTAAAGTGTTAGCAATGACTTTAATGTGGGGGCATACACTCTACTCACTTTTTGCACACACGCACTTTCAAAATATTTTCAAACTTAAAACTTTCTCCCTTTATGGATTAAAGACTAATCCTTAAAGCATGGATTTTTACCTTATAGGATCTCTTGATCCCTCTAGCTTGAATTTATATAGATCTCTTGATCCCTCCAGTTTCAATTTACAATTTTCTGTTCCCTTAAAGTTGGAAGGTGTCCTTAATACTAGATCTCCCTGATGGGTTGACTAGTGAGTAGCCACATTCACTAGGCGGTTCAACTTTATCTTTGCAGTTGCACTATTTCCTTGTGTGGTTCACAATGGGACATAAGTTTTCATCGGGAGAGGTTCTCTCTCTCTCTCTCTCTCTCTCTCTCTCTCTCTCTCTTTAACTGGTAATTTCTCTCTTATCATAGTCTTAGGGTTGAAAAAGACTTAAGTTCCTTGGGGCTTGAGGATTCTTTTGTCCCTTTTGATTTTAATAAGATTATATTTTCTTCATGATCTCCTTTACCAAGAGTTTGCATCGAGTCCATACTCTTGCTAAAGTGGGGGCTAAATGTATAGTTAGAAAATGGAAGCATTTCCATTATAGCCTAGTTTAGCTTTCAGAGTAAGTGGTTTTGGGTCATGTCAAGCATCTTGAATGGGTCTCTGACTTGGATCTATCTTTTTCCCCTATTCTGCCCCATTTCTCACCTTTCTCCAGCCTTTTTCTGGCACCCTAAACTGAAAACTAAGATTTTTGACCTCAGGGTCAAAATCAACCTTTCTTGGTCAAGTTCAACCTCAACCTTGACCTAGGGAAAGGTTGAACTTAACCGTGAACTAGGTCAGAATTGAACTTTTTCTTACCCAAGGTCCTTATTTAAATTTTCTAGGGTTTTTAGATATTGGGCTTTGGAAAGAATTAATTCCCACTTCTAGGTTGGCTGTTTCGGTCTTCGGAGTAACAATTCTTAAATTATATCTAATATAGGTCCTCTTCTAGGGGTATAGGTCTAATTGGAATTTAATTCTCCTATGTAGGCCTCTCTAGAAGATTGTGCCCTAGATTCATATATAAGGAAGCTTTCTCCTCTCATTTTCTCTAACAATCAAAATCTAAAGAAGTGCAAGCTAAGAAACAAGATTTGAAGCAAGCATCTACACTCAAGCATCCCAGCATTCAAGAATCTTCAAGCACTCAATTCATCAAGTAAATAAATTGTTAGCCATTGAAGGATTCAAGCTCTATGGAGCCCTCTTGTTGAAGATTTCTTCATCCATATTCCTCCAAGCCTCTTCCTATTCCAAGCTCCATTCAGGATTGGTGTTGAAGATCTACAAGCAATTGATTTGAGACATCCTACATTCTACATTCTATATTCTATATCCATTTTGCGTATACATACTTGTGGATCCATGGATTTGAATCTACCATAATGGTTTCCATACAAGCAAGGTGAATTTTCTCATTTACTTTGTTTTACTTATACAATTTCAATTATATTATAAGGTTAATTCCAAAACTGAGGTTTGACCAAGGAAAACCCCTCCCCCACAACTTAAAAACCATTTTTCTTGCAGGGAAAGGTTTGGATCAGCGAGTTGGAGTGAATATTTGGATACCCTTTTCAACAAACTATCGAGATCTAGAAACTATTTTTCTGTCAGAAATTTTAGGTCAGAATCGGAGGTCAATTTTGCCCTAGGTTGGAATAAAAAATACTGGGTCAAAGGTGACATTGACTTGAGGGTTGAAATCATAACTAAGCTAGATCGAAAAAATATTTCTAGGTTTTTTTCGTCTATGCATTTCAATTCTAGATCCGGTTGTAGATTTTCTAGAAACTTAGTGCAGACCCCTGAAAACCACATTCTTCAGATCTGTAGCATTTTGAGGTTAGTACTTTTTTGCAATTCATTTCAATTAAAGTTCTTAATATTCCTAAATCTATTTCACACATTCATTTCTATAAAATGAAATCTAATGTCTTCCTCTTTAATCTCATTTCCAATTGATCGATTCATTTATGCATTGATCCTTCCTTTGGGGTTAATCAATTTGGATCCTTCCCTTGTGTATCTAAGGTTAAGAGGAACATCTTATCTTCCCCACACATCTTGTATTACATATTTACCCCTTACATTTAAATAAACATTCTAATTTCAAATGTAACATTCTTATATCTTAAATTTTTTCAACTTCATCTATTTTATATGTTACACCCTTAAAGGGGAGGACAATTACTACAAGAAGAAGGTGTTGTAATTTTCCCTGGATGGGATATGAACTTGACTATTATCTTTTATATTTTTATGAGAAATCAAGATCCAACAAAGGAAATATTGCCAAAATAAGTGGATAGGATATACAACGGCTCATGGTACAATCCTAAGAAGAATGATTTGGTACAATGGGCACTATACCCAAGGGATAAGAGGCCCATTCTCTTAGATATTGATGAAGATTCTGGTCTTCTTATGACTCAAAAGGTTGGACAAAGATATTCTTAGATTACTGCTAAATTGAATGTTAATGTGCCCAAATTGAATCAAGAATAGTTGAAGCAACTAATTTGAGAGAGAGAGAGAGAGAGAGAGAGAGAGAGAGAGAGAGAGAGAGAGAGAGAGAGAGAGAGAGAGAGAGAGGNTGAGAGAGAGAGAGAGAGAGAGAGAGAGAGAGAGAGAGAGAGAGAGAGAGAGACAGAGAGAGAGAGAGAGAGGCAATAGTTATGTGAAAAGTTAAGATGTATCCAAGAAAAGGGAGAGCCATCATATAATTATGAGAAATAAAAAAGCGTGGTCTTGGCCTTATAGGATACTATTTATTTGATATTTTGAGTCAAAAAATTTGAAAATAAATTAATATAAAAAATTAAACAAGTTGGGGAAATAGTATATGAACTTATGTCTGAATTAGTGAGACATTGTTTTAATACATTGATGATGTAATCAGATAACTTATAGAAAGCTTAATCGAGAACATTCAAAGATATTGAAGAAAATAACTAATTGGGAGAGAGGTTAAAAGAGAAAACAAAACAAAAAGACTGACTATCTCTAGAAAGTCTCAAGAAGGATGAGGACTTTCTCAAGTAGTGCCATGATTTTCATAGAAGACATGGATTGGTTGGAGAAACAAGATGTGAATTAATTTTCTACTCTAATCAATATCAATGATAGAAAACTTCTCTTATTGGCACAATTGAAGAGATAAATGATTAGAGATCTCCCACATAAAATATTAATATCAAATCCTGCAAATTATGAAGAGAATAATAGATAAGTTCTAGAGAAGATAATATCCAATGTTTCATATGTCCACCAACATCACAACTTACAAGGAGAAATATTATATGGACCATGTTGAGGCTATCAATTTCTTTCTTATAAGGAATTAAGATTAGTTGTTGTTAGAACAAAGTTATGTATTTAAGTTATGTCTTTTCTCCAATAGGCATGTTGTTTCACTTCAAGAATTTTATCCTTCCTTATATAATGAAGTAGTTTTTATTCGAAGAAGGAGAATATATAATAAAAAAGATTCAACTTACTTTCTCTATCATTTGTGGCATCAAAGTTTCTCTTTATGAGTTTGGTTATGTGTAGTTTTCAATTCAAGTAATTGAATGCTATTTAATTTCTTATATATGAGAATTTATTCATGCTCGATTGATTTATATAGAAAGAATAGCTTAAATTGGTTAAAGAAATTATGTTCTTTATATAGCTTTTTTGATTGGTATTCTCAAGTAGGAGTTAAATTCAAGTGGATGAGTTATGGCAGCATAAGTAATAATCTTATGTGAAGAATTAGATAGTTGGAAAATCTATAAAGTTATAGGTTCAAAAATTGTCCTACAAAGTGATACATTAAGATCTCAAGAGGAAGTAACTCTATTACCCAAAGGAGGAGAAGACGCTATTCTATAGCAGTATCTAAACATATAAGATAGAAGTGGAAGAATTAGAAGCAAAAATAGAAGTAGAACAGTTAGAAGAAAAGAAATAAGTAGGAGAATCATAATTAAAGATAGAAGTGAAAGGAGTTAGGAGTGAAAGTATAAGTAGGAGATTAATTATATGTCTATTTGATTGGTTAAGAGAAAATCTTACAACACAAAAATTATAGTCTACTATAAAGAATCATAAAGCTTAGAGATATAGTTGGTGTTCAGGTATACCTGCCTTGGTCTAGAAGAACCAAAAGTAAAAAGGAATTTGATATCTCATTCATTGTTCAAGTTAATTGTGAAACCCACTCAAAGACTTTGACACAGTCTTAGGGTTTTACAATCTATTAATTTGGGAGCCAACAATCTTATTGGAAAAATTCATCCCACCTCAGAAAATGACCATAAGTACATAATTACAATTATAAAACATTTTAAAAATTGGATAGATGTTATTCCCATGAAGTACATCCCTGAAATAAAATTGTAAAGTTCATTTTAAACTACATCATATGAATATATGGGATACCTTTGGCCATAGTTACAGATAATGGGATACCCTTCAAAAACTAGAATGTGGAAGATCTTTATGAGAAGTTTCATATCCAAAAATGGTTCTCTTCAATGTATTAACAACAGGGTAACGATCAAGCCAAAGCATCTAATAAAATAATTATCAAAATCCTCAAAAATATTGTCAATGACTCCGACTTTGATTGAGATGTACAATTGAATCCATCATAGTGGGCATATTGCACTAGAATTCATACCCCTATAGGTGCTAGTCATTATTCATTAGCCTATGGTGCATAAGTGATAATTCTAGTCGAAGTTGAAATACCATTCTTGAGAGTTTCTTTACATCACTTGATCAATGAAGAAGAATATAGAGTGTCCTAATTACATGAGCTAGAGATGTTAGATGAGAAAAATATAGGTTGCGCTAGCTCATTTGCAAGAATATTAGAACATACTTAAACAAAATTACAATAAAAAAGTCAGAGATCATAAATTTGAGATTGGAGATTTGGTCCTTCATGTCAATCCTAAAAAATAGTACAATAGAGATAAACCAAGAAAATTTGAAGCAAATTGGCTGGGGACCTTTGTAGTCATTGCATCATATGGGTCCAGGGCATATCAGTTGTCCACACTAGAGGGAGAACCACTATCAAGTCCTGTCAATAGAATGCATCTCTGAAAATATTATGTATAAAAACAATTAAAAATTAAAGTTGCCTTGATTAAAACCTAGCAAACAAATGTCTTCGTGACAAAAAAATAATACTAAATGAATTATCCCTATAGTTAAAACCTGGAAACTAGGCGTTTGGGGTAAGTACCATGGTGAAATCCTGGCAAATAGGTTCCACATATAGTGATCACTACTGTATTATCTATCATTTCTCTATCTGGCTTGGTAACATATTTGTACGACCTTCACCATTTTATTAGATGTATTTCATTTGTCCATTTCCTGACCCTTATACATGGACCTATCATTCATGTCATCTATTTACCCTGTCCAAGTTTTCCTTTTGTGGCCTATGGCTGGTCAGTTTTAGCATCATCATTTTTTTGCATTCAATGTCACATATGTTAGCAACACTAGCATTTAGTGCTTGTATGTAGCATAGAATTGGGAGCTGGGGGAAATTCTTAGAACATGGTTAACAAATGAGGTTACTTTTCATTAATGAATTAGAGGGTACCATATGTAAATAGTTTAAAGACCTAAAAAATCATAAAAAGAAAATAAAGTGCTAAAAAAATAATAAAAAGTCCTGAAAAAAGAATAAGAAAATTTAAAATTCTTAAGAAAACCCAAAGAAAAAATTAAATAAATTTAATAAATCCAAAGAAATAGATTGTTAGTTTTTAGAACCAATGTCATTTTATTTCATTATCATTTTGTTTTCAATAAATTGTCCTTTGTGACAAGGCATGCATTTCAATAGATGCAATCAAGAGACGTAGAACCATGTTCCTATGCTAGTCAAGGATATCAATGAGTGATGAGAGTGGTCAGGATTGTTCATGGTATTTTATTTTTATTTTTCCTACTTGTCATCGTATTTATCTTTCACCATGCTCCTATTCTACTCAAGGATACCAAAGAGTGGTGAGAGGGGTTAGGGTGGTTCATGGTCTTTTATTTGGCTTTGTCTTCTATTTCTGGGATGTTTTCATAAATTTATGGGGTATGTATCTCTTGGGTGTCTATGTTGGCATGTTCAAGTGTTGACTATAAAACATACCCCGACCCTTGATATACATATATTTTAGGTGGATGAGGCATTCCTTGTCTGCTTCATATCTATTTTCATGCAAAAAGGATCACTAGACCACTCTGACTTCATATAGGTTACGATGCGACACATCTAATTTTCTATATAAAAAATCTCTACAAAATCAAAATAATGCACTAATAAGAAAAAAAATGATTGATTTTTCTTTATTTTCCTTTTTTTTGGCTTGTTTATTTTTGAGTTGTCTTTTTTTTTCATTTGGCTCATCTTGTGTCCTTCCTTGGTCAGTCTTGTTTCTATTTGGTTACTTGATGTAACAACAAGTCTTACTTTGTACCCTATCTTCTTTTATGGTATCCTATAGGCCACTTCTCTATCCTAATAAGGTTCTTTACTAACCCTAATCTTAGAAGGAGTCTTTGCACAAGACCCTTCTTCTTTCAACTTGTTAACATCAACTAGGAAATCAATTCATTCTTAACTCAAGCTTCATGGTCATCTTTTTTCTTCTACACACCAAGTGATCCAATAAGGTAATCACTGTCCATAAATGGAGAGGAAGGTCCAAAACTAGGAAATTGCATCCAATTCAATGCCTAGGAACATAATTTGTAATGAGATACCAATCGAGTTAAGGAACTCACTCCAAACTTACCCAAAATAGGGCTACAAGCATTAGGCCTAATTAGGCACCTTTTTCCAAATAACATGAAATTATCCTTAACAAGATAGAAAAATAAATCCATATGTTGACACCCTTTACAAAGACCTAAAGTATTTTCTAGGTCTTTCCTTCCCAAACTGTCTGTAGAAAGGGTTCCTATCTACAAGCCTATAATTAAGGCTTTTACTATACATTGGGCATATCCATCAGGGTTTAAGTTTCCACCATGAAGAATCCATCACCAAAGATTCCCATTGAATTTTGGGATTCTCCACACATGTGTCCTCCTCTCCACAAGCTTTAATTGAAGTAACCAGTGTTTTCAATCAATCCTTTCATCTTTGCAACTCACTATGATCCCTAGCCAAGCATCTCTGGCTTGCCTAGGGCATCACTACCAAAATATCTTGCTTTCCTTCCAAGGTCCATCCTTCACTATAAAATATATAAAAGGATTCATCTTCCTAGTATTAAAGGCCCATACAAATTCCACAGTGGGAAGAGGAGCTATGACCCCATTTGTAAAAATTTCCTAGTTCAGACCAACGACAATGCTGAAATTAAAAAAATTTACACAAGAAAGGAAATATGAACAAAAACACAAACTAATCACATGTAGAATCAAGAATTTACACAAAGTATCTCATGCACAAATGAAAATGTAGATTTCAATCCATTAAACACCAAGATGTATACAAAATTCTCAACTGTAACTAGTTTTTTAATTACATAGTGTTATGCCTTGCATACCCTTCCCTGCAATTTGTGTGCAAAATGTTAGGTCGCCACTTTTTTTTTCCTTTTCCATTTTTGGTTTTCTCCTTTCTTTATTTTTGTTTTTGGCTTGGTTTCTTTTTTCTCCTGGACTCTTTCGATACCGTCCGGTCTTTGCCCCCTTTTTGCGTTTGTTGTTTCTTCCAGGATCTAGGTCCCGTAGTGTTATTCCCAAGCAGGTGATTCTGGATCTTCTGTGCCTGGTGATCATTTTATTAGAAAGTGATCCATTTTGTGTGATATGATTAACTTTTTTGTTTTCATTTATGGTAACACATCTAGGTTATAGATTGATTCCTATAAAGTTAAGTTTTGGTGACTCTACAATCGACTAAGTACAGAAGCAAAGATACAGAGGTATTTTGGGTATCGAAGATCGAGATTGATGAGTTAAGGAAAGAGAGATTAGAGGAATATAGTATGGGGTATGTGTGACCTCCACATAGGATTTATTTTGTTTTGGTTATGTTTATAGCAAGTTAGAGAGATTTGAAGATAGATAGACAGACAGACAACAACAAAACTATGATACAAACCAGCTAGACATAAGCAATGATTTAGAGAGTATGACGTGGACTCCTAGAAATCAAAGTTTGATTATGAATTTTGATAGCCTAAAATTTTATTATTTAATAGTGTTGACTATGCATTTGATATTTGTTTTATTATATGTATTTTGTATTGAGAGATGACTATGTAATATTTGTAGTAAAGAGCCGACTTGGTAAAGAGAATATATATATATATATATATATATATATATATATATATGGAGATATTTTTGTTAAGCGAAGACATAGATTGATATATGGGTATATGGATGGATGATATGTCTTGAGGAGATATGAATGGAAGAACAAAGGATGACAGAGATCATTGATGAGCTATGAACAAGAACTATCTAAGCATTAGAGATGCTTGTTTTGTTCATTACTAAGAACATTTTGTAACAAAATTACATTGTAAGCGACGTATGCTTAGTTGGCCCCTAACACGGTGTTGTATATCTTTAATAGGGTTTTTATTCCCTTAACAAGGAAATGTACTATGTAATATTCAACTCCTAACATGGCTAGGTATCCTAATTATTGTATGCTTGTAGGTACCATCCCCACCAGGGTTTTCCCTTGGCCAGGGTTTCCTCGACAAAAAAATTATGATGTTATGAGTACTATGTTATTTTATTATGTTCTTTTCATTTATGCAAGCATATGGTTAATGTTTATTTGGTTAAAAAATTTTAATAAGTGTTGTAATACTGATTCACCCCCCCCCCTCTCAGTAATACCTAATCCTAATAATTGGTATCAGATCTTTTGGCCCTTGGAGATATTAGAGCTCTAGTTTCTACACTGGGAACTTTGGGAATTATACGCCCATTAGGTTGTGTCTAGCTTAAACTGAAACTAAAACATAGACATGCTACACATTTGTTTTGATGTATTGCTTTATGGTTTATTTATTTATGCTTTAGTTTATGTTTCAAGCTATGTCATGAGATTTATATTATCTCTATTTGCTTTAGGAATTATGCCTGAGACACGTGCAGCTAGAGGCTGTGGTAGGGGTAGGTCTGGTTCCTGTGGGGGAAGGCGACAGACTAGCTCCTCCAATAGTGTGAGACAGGAGAGTGAGAAGCATCAAGATAGGGGTGAGCAGAGGAGGGAGAATCAAGATGAGTCTGGGGGTTTGAATATTAGGCAGATCCTTCAGGCCATCCTAGATCGCCTTCCTGAGAGAGATAGAGTGGAGCGAGAAGCATCTCATCACTCTCAGCAGTAGGAGGAGAGAGAGAGAGAGAGAGAGAGAGAGAGAGAGAGAGAGAGAGAGAGAGAGAGGAGCCCTCGTGGGAGGACTATTTTTGTGGATCCAGCAGTGGTTGCAGCCAACCACATGAGAGATTTGACAAGAGGAAAGGCCATTCCTTTCACCGGACAGGATTCTAGATTAGAGGTAGAGACCTAGTTGATTGCATTAGATAGAGTATTCGTGATGCATCCCTTTAGTAGTAATACTAAAGTGAGGTACGCCATCATGCAGTTGACTCATTTTGTAGCTATCTGGTGGAAGATAGAGGAGCAGAAGCTTGGGCTTCTCATGGACACTATCACTTGGGAACTCTTTCTCAAGAATTTTAGAGTGAGGTTCCTATCTGATCAGTGGAGGCAGCAGAGAGCTGATGATTTTCATATTCTTAGGCAGCTAACAATGACTGTGGAACAGTATGAGCATCATTTCTATGAGCTCTAGCAGTATTCCAGATTCAGCGATGATACCACATTGTTGGTATAGCATTTTGTACATGGGCTTAACGCTCGCATTGTAGGTGACGTGAAGCTCTTTGAGCCAATGGATCTATGATTTGCGGTGATTAAGGCCACTTTATCAGAGGCAAACTTGGAATTAGGCCATGGAGGTCAAACAAATGCTCCTACAGGTGGTGCATCTGGTTCCAGGGTTAGAGGTAATCAGTCTTGAGGGACTGGGAACTTCAAGGAACCCCCTAGTTCCTTTGCAGGTAATCAGAACTCGTAGCAGAAGGTGACTCATCCTCAGGGTCAGAGTGGTGATACTCGCCCTAGGGATTCTCGAGGTGGTCCGCGCGCCAGGTGCAATTAGTATAGTCAGCCTATGCAGAGCACACAGTAGAGTTTGGGTAGAGATGGTTTCTAGCAGTCGAGTGTGCCCTCTAATGGGAGAGGCAATTTTAGAGGCACAAGGTGTTTCACCTGTGGACAGTTTGGCCACATTGCGGTGAATTGTCCACATCGTGCATCTCAGCTTTCTGAGCAGAGACCTGCAACTTCTGAACCTACAGTTGGGAACGTCGGTAGATCTCATGGAGTATATGCAGCTTTGGATTATCATCCTCCTATGTATCATCCTCATGTGATTGAGCCTGCGGGTAGAGGACCTACAGCGGGGTTTCAGGTTCCGGTAGTGGGGAAAGATCCTCAGTGTTCTAACCAGAGAGCGGGGAAAGGTCCTATGGGATCTACTCGTTGAGTCTTATGTGTCTCATTAGGATATTTCTTGTTTATGGGAGTGTATCCCTATTTGTTTCAGGCTTCCAGGAGTAAGCCTAATCCTAGGGGGGGTGGATGTAATACCCACTCATGTTTTTCTTTTTAGTTGGTGATGTCGTACTCTTTAGGCATTGGTTTCAGTTGTTTGGCCGAATTCTTTTAGGCCACATTTCATGTGGGCTGATATTATTTCATTTGATGATGATACTTATTTATGATGTCATGATTTTACCTTATGCATAGATAGATGTGATGATGTTATCTTGTTGATTATTATTTGTTGATTTCAGTTTATGATATACTTACCCCAGATTGGCATGTGTATGGTTGTCTTATATGTGAATGTACTTGTTGATGTGTTATTGTGGTAGAGGACGGAGACGTAGTTACTTGCTTCGGTGAGATCCACACGTTCGACTGATCCCTATCATTGATTGTGATATTATATTATGCATGTACATGTGTGTTCTTTTGGTGACAGGATTGCAGGTACATGGCATTGTCTTCCCTGAATTGGCAGGAGTGAGCGTGCCCATAAATATTCATCTCAATGGTAAAGAGGGGAGGTAACATACATATCCAAAACCCTAACCTAAGCCTAATCATCCTAATGTGGGATGAGTTTTAGTATGACTACCTTATCCAGATTTGTCTAGGTTGACAGAATCCGAATACCCTTTCTCTTGAGTTTGTGTGTGTTTTTGCTTGATTATGTTTTCAGGTGATTTTTGGATTAATGAGTGTTTTTCCATATTTTGTGGTTTAATTGATTATAGTTGAATTAATGATTTAATTATATCCTAAGTTTATTTTAAATAATTAATTACATTGAGATATTTGAATATTTTGATTTAATTAAATACTTAATTGAAAACTATATTGTATGAGCTTATATGATTAATTAAATAATTAAATATTTGGTTGCATGCATTATTGTGACATAAATATTTAATCTATTTAATTAAATATTTTATTAATTACATGTGCATTATTGGGTTGAAAAGGTATTTCAAATTCAAAATATCTCAACTTGTAATTAGGAGTCTAATTTGAGTTGTGGCAATAAAGGATATTTTATTTAATTAAATTGAATTTACTTTCAATTTTCAAGTTGAGTTAAACTAGGGATTGACTTGGGAGTTGTCATTCACCTTTGCATGTTTTGAAAAATTTGGATCTCTTTAGGGTGAATTGGTCATTCATTATCTCATAACAGGTTTTTGGAGAATTAGAGAGCTCTTGGTGATTTTGGGGTTTTTGAAGAATTTTAGATTGTTGTGGATCTTGGTTACTTCAAAGTTTCAGGTTTTCTATTGCTTGTGTGTGTGTGTGTTCGGATCTACATTGTGCCAGATCTGTGGTTGAATTGGGCTTGAGGGTTTCAGATCTACAATCATTCTCCAAGCTACTTTCTTCTGTTTCTTGCATTGGATTAAGGGTAGGTTTCATTTGCCTTGCATGGATTCAATTTTGTAGATCAGAGGTTTTCTGTGATTGTTATAATGCTTGTTCCTAAATTTGGTCTTTAAAATGGCTTATGGTTGTTTCTAGGTTTTTGGGTGTTTCTAGAAACCCTAGATCCTTACTTCTTTCATTTTCTATCATCTTAGCATTGTAGGGTTATGTTGTCAATATTTTGGGAAGAAATTCCCTCTAGATCTCTTAGAAAATGAAAAATTAAACTCTCTATATAGTTATACTATAGAAGGAAATTAAATTTATGATTAGATGATGTTTCGTTGTTTTTGAGATTTTTTTGAGAGGCTTGGATTCATTGTTTTCACGATTATGTATTCTTGGATATATTACAGTTATGCTACAAAAATTTTGTAATCATATCCCTCATAAATCTCCTATAAATTGAAAAATCAACCTGCCTCATAGTTTATACTATAGAGAAGAAATAAATAATCTCCTCCTTTAGAAAATCCCCTTGAAAATTAAATCAAGAGAAAAAAATCAACTTCCTGGTTTTAATACAGTCTGGTGAAAAAAAATAAAATAAAATAAAATAAATTACCTTCTCTTATTTAATATTTTCTGTTTTCAGATTTATTTTAAAAATAAATAAATAAATCCCTCTTTGAAATGAAAGTCAATGTTCCTTTTTATATATTAAATAAGTTCTTAAATGAAAAATTTAATGGCAAAAAAAAATGCAGCTTTATATATATGCTTTTTCTGATTTAAAAATAAAAAATTGTGAAGGGAGCGGTGGTGGGACCCCATCCGCACCAACTCCCCCACCTTTCTATCCCCAGCGTAATTTTTAAAGCGCATGGGGAGGGAGGACAGTGGTCCCCCCCGCGCAGTCCTGTGTTAGGACTGCTGCGCATGGGTTGGCAGGGGTACCCGCGTGGGCCCCCCACCCTTTTTATGCCATGTTTTATTTATATTTATTTATATTTAAATTAAGTTAGTTTAATTTAATGCTTAAGCGGTATTTAAACTTAGTTAAATTTTAATTTTTGTTTTAAAAAATTTGTTTTAATAAATTTATTTTATTAAATAAATAAATTGTGTCATTAAAGTTATGTTAATATATTTATTTTTATTAGTTTAGTCAGTTTTGACATATATATATATATATAATTTTTTTTCTAATTAATATATATATATATATATATATATTTAGTTTATTAATAAATGCTTTATTAATATTTAATTTATTAATAAAGGTTTATTAATATGTCTTAATTATGAGTTGTTTAAAGTATTTACTATTAACTTTAATTAATTTATGGTGATTAATTTTAAGTAATTTATTCATGAGTTTTTAAACTGGTTAGAAATATAGTGGATTTAAATACGATTAATGTATGTTGTAGTTAATCTATAATTAATTAATCTACATTATATTTAATTAGGATTTAATTATTGCATGTTATAATCAATTTATAATTGGAATAATTTATATTATATTTGATTTATAATGTAGGTATTTGGAATAGAAAGAGAAATGATAATTAGCTGACTTTAACAAATTGTGGTTTTTATTACATTCTGGATTAAGTTATATTTCTAGTTAAATTGTCTATAAATGTTACATGTTTATAGTTCATTTTTCAGTCTTTTAAGACGTTTTGTTTTCTATGCATCTGTGTGTTCTCTTGTGCTTGTATATGTGGTTATTTGGGACATTAGATTACCTAGGATGTATACAGACGCTGGGGGGGAATGTTATCTTTTATGTTACTTTGTGACGTGTGTGCTCTATGCTATTACCCTAAACTGACCATGATGACCCTTTCGATTATGTACCTATATGTGTACCTATGTGTGATCATTTCTGTTGTATGGGATACCGATTTGGGTTACACTAGGGTGGTGACCTATGCTAGATCTGTTGGGATTTATGAGCCTAGGGTATGTTACCTAGATGCGCAGTAGGAGGTGGCTTGCAATAAGTTTTGTGTCTGTAAGAGACTACTGGGGTTGCTTATTGTGGAGTTTCTTAATAAGTGATAATTAAAGACATATTTGGGATATTAAAATGAATTAATAAGATGCATCCTCACCCATGCTTGAGTGCTAGTATAGGCTAAGATGGTTTGGAGAAGATGTTAGTTACCCTACGAGGTATCTGACATAGTTAGTGGGACTTGTCAGTATGAGAGGACATTAGCTCCGTGTATGGTCACTTGGGTGCCGAAATCCATTGTGATTATCTGGGCTGAACTTAAGGGTAGACCTAGATGATGACACCTTCCTTTACACATGCTAGATTTCCTATGTTGTCAGTTGCCTCTGGATTAGTGAGTCTTACCTTTTATGATGATTAGTACAATGGATTAGAGAGCTATCAGGATCTCTTTCTTAGTGGTTATTCCTTCTTGGTTTTGGATATCCGATTGGGATCTGTTGTTATCTCCTCAGCATGGTGGGGTGGACCTTTGTGGTTCCACATGGGTGGGTGGTAGTGATTCTTTATCCATTGAGATTCGGCGTCCTTGTACCAGGTGCTTGATGGTTCTTTTTGGATGAGCTCTTTATGTTCCTTTATCATTTATTATGTAATTTGATTATTGTAATCTTGTATTAGCGTATCACATGTAATGCCTAATCTAGAAATTGTAATAGTAAGTAGATTAGAGTGATTACCACATACCCTGCGACATGTGCAGTGGATGTGAGGTCATGGTGGTTTCATGGTTATCCATGAGGATTATAATTATGGTTATGTAAGTTGTATTTGATATGTTTAATCAGATGGAATCTTTGTTATATTGTTAATTGTGTTTTTCTTTAAGTTATTCAACATCATGGGACCCTTGAGTCGTGTAATCTATGTGAGTGTAAGACATGTGTATAAATGGTAATCGCTTCCGCATGATTGTATGTTTCTTTATGTTAACTTTAAAAAAAAAATTATTCAGCACACATAGTGACATGTTTAGGTTAATCTCTCTTGGGTTCCCTGGCGGGGCATTACAAGAGAGAAGGTCTAATAGCTTAAGGGAGATCATAATGGATTTGGACAGTTTGCAAGAAAACTTTGATACTTCACTAGAAGACCTTGACAAAGAAAAAGAAGAGAATGGATAATTAAGATTCAACATGCAAAGAGATAATAAATTTATAAAGAAACTCAGAGATCAGCTTCAAATTTACAGAAGTCAGAGATAGGATCTTGTGGTTTAGATAAAAGAAGATTTAGACAAAGACAATTCAGATCAGATGAAGCAACTTGAAGAATAAAATGAAACTTTGAAACTTGAGAATGAAGATTTGACTAAAGAGATTTAGTTACAAAAGGATGCTAAGAATAATATTGAATAAAATTTGAATAGTGCATTAGAACAAATGAAGAATGAGGCTGACAACTACAAGAACAAGTATCTATAATTAGAGAAATACAGCAAGATCATAAAATTATAACTTCTTGAGGCAAAGAAACACATTGAGAAACTTCATACCAGCATTGATTTGATTGATGAACAAAGAGACAGACAAAAACCTAAATGTTATATGACTGGTATTGGATTCAATGAAGCTGAATGCTAAAAGAATTAGGAAGAGAAATATGATGCAAAGATTGATGCTAAAAATCCTACTATTGAAGAACCTAGAGAGAATATCAAACCTTTCAGAGGTAGATGCTTTGGTTGTAACAAGTTTGGATACATGAAAAGAGATTGCAGAGGTAATGCCCCTTTTAAGACCTTTTCTAGTTATTGTTTTAATTATGATGGATATGGGCACAAGAAAGTAGAATGTAGGAAACCTAATCAACATGGAAATAGACAAAATAATGGAAGAGAACCTACATTGAAACCTACATGTTACAAATGTAATAACATTGGACACATTCCAAAGTATTGCAAGCTGCAAGTAAATCAGGAAAGAAGACCTCCTATATGTTACAAATGCAATAATCTAGGTCATATAACAAAGTTTTGCAGGTATAATGGAGTAAACAACAAAAGAGGACAACCTCCTATGATTTCATAGAAGAGTGGAATTGATATTGGTAAGAGTGTTGCAAATTTGAAGAATGATTTTGACAATTGTTTAAGAAAGCAGAGGATAACAACAAGGGTATGATATGGAAGATCAAAGAAATAATTAATACATTGGTTCAGGGAGAGATATTAGATGCTATTAGATCTTTGCCTGATGGTAGCAAAGTAGAATCAACCTAATTGGTTGATCATGGCCTTAGGGGGAGCATTGGGTAAAGACATCAGAATATATCACGCCCTGTAACTTATGGATTGAGCTCATGCAAGGTTAGATATGAGCATGGCCAACATCATGGAGTATACAGTTAAGAGTGCAACATCAGCCGATGCATATATTTTGATCGTGAGATCTACAGCTGACTAGACAGTATTGGGTAAAGTGAACTTTTATAACTTAAAAATTGTATAAAGCACCATATTATGATCTATCTACTTACAATTTGAAAAAGAGTGACCTAAGGAGATTAGAGAGAAAAGAGATTTAGTCTATCCTATAATTTTCTTGCATGATCGATTGAAGCAAAAACTTGAAATTCAGTGTGAAAGAGGTATTTACATCATCTAGCTATGGATGCACCTATTATTTATGATGTTGTAGATTGACCTAGGTATAATTTCAAGAAAAATCCATTCAAGTCTTGTGAAGAGGACCCTGAAGGAGAATTTTCTCGAACACCCTATGAAGTTTTACACATAGAAGATATTAGGGCTTACATTCATTGTAAGTATGATATACTAGGTATTTATGAAATTTCTACCGAGATGGAGTATATGTCTGACAAAGGAATTATGAGAGATGAATACAAACATATTGATCAGTTGAGCATCATGAAAATTATGGACTTGTATGAATTCAACAAAGATGAATGGTTTAAGATATTATTGAGCAAAGTTCATGATCAGTTCATTTGGATAAGAGAGAAACTTGTGAAGATCTGTAGTGATTTAATTCATGAGATTACTAGATTGGAAAATACAGGAATCGTTCTTATTGTAGAAAAACATGTGAAGAATAAATTTGAAACCCTAACTCACTCAAAATGGGACAGGCGAGCAATGATTGTGAATGACATCTGTCAACAAGATGTGAGACTAATTTCTATGATACTTGGCTACAAATTCTACTACAGTAGTAGACCTAATTTAGTATCAACAAGAGTTATCATGATGGCATGGAGAATGGTGAAAGAAAATGTCAAGTATAACCTATGCAAAGTGTTAGTACAACAATTTCTGGAGAATGTAAAACTAATAAATAAAGATTGATCAAAGACCTTCAGATTTGGCTCACTATTGGTACATAATTTCATACACATTGAACATAGATTCCCAGGCATGAACCCTAGTGGTTGGAAAATAGGGATACCTATTGGTATTCAGATGTCATAGAGCTGCAGAAGATAGAACAAGACATGGGTTGATGGTGAATTATTTGGCATGATCAAAATCCTTCAGAGGCAGATGAAAGGTAGATACTAGATACCTGAAGACATAGTTGAGAAGTACAAGGATACAATCTATTTCATGGTTGAAACTAATTGTGTAGGCTTTGAGGAAGTCACACTAAGGAAGAAATGGTGTTATCCTATGGGATATGAGGTAAGTTCAGAAGTGCTAATGCAAGTTGAACATGTTCTTGGATCTAAGATTGATACATCTGAAGAAATATGGGGAACCTATGAGGATAAATCATCTAAGGTAAGAGAGGAAAAAACTAGAGGACTGAGGAAAAGGAAAATTGACAACATTTTGCTTGAATGTGGTGTTAAGGAAGGACTAACAGAGGAAGATTTTAAGGAAGTAAAAAGGAAAATGGTAGAGCAATCTTTTAGATTGGCAGGTGCTAGTACTTCAGCCCTTCCACATCTCGAAGTTGTGATGACAGCTGTTGCACCTAGTGCAGACATTAATATAGACACCTCCTCTCCACCACAGTAGACATCACAAGTTGAAAAGATTAATCCTAGACTAAGCACTAGATCTAAAAGACATAAACCACCTAAGGAATCAAACACTATGAGAGAAGACAAGAAAACTAAAAGTGAGAAACACAGATGGAAGCCATACATGAGAATGATTGAGAAGAGAGATATAGAGCAGGGGAAGCTAGTTACAATATAAAAATACTATGACAAGTAGGAGGAGACTGATAAACTCAAGATTGAAAATATTGTAGTTAATCATTTATTTGTTTTCAAGAAGACTCTATTAGAAATTGAGGGCAATGTACCTAAAGAATTATATGGGAGATTGGAGACTGGGAAAAAGTTAGCATAGATTAAGGATTAAACCATCAGAAATTAGGAAATTGATAATATGCTACCTGTGATATCTATACAAGAAAGGGAAAGAATATTCAAAGAATTGAAACCTTTATTGAGAACTAAGTTCAGACTACTGAAAATTATGGAAAGAATATATGATGAAATCACATAAGAGACTTAGAAAGCACTAGAGAAAATATTAATGAACACTACTCCCGAGAAGACTCAACTGCCTAAAAATAGTTTTCCTACCCCCTTAGGAATGAGAGAGAGTTTGAAACCAGTTGAGGAAAGTACTGAGAAGAGAGAAGTTGATACACAACTAGATTTTTATGTTTCTGGTGTACCTGTGTCACTTGACACCTCTAATGATGAGAAGGACCCATTTGCAGGAATTATGGACAACACAATTGTTGAGGAAGCAGAATAGAAAAAGGAAGAAGAGCATAAGGAAGAATAGAGAGAAGAAGTACATGATGAAGGACATAAAGAACATGAAGAAAAAGATGAAACCAAAACTAAGATAAACACATATTCTATCTCATTTTTGGAAAGGAAAGACAATCCAACAAATGTTGATGTTTATTGCATGGATGAGGATGAGCTAGTAAAATTGGCTTTTACTGCACTTACTAAAGCCAAGGAGAGATCGGAGAAAAAGGTGATAATAAGGCTAAGGTAATAACCAGAGTAATTGATACTGTGAATAAATAGTTTCTAGTACCTATTGTTTTCTAGCACAGAGATGATATTGAAAACCTAAAGATAACACTTGATGGATTTGATGATCATTATGAGAGTTTGTTAAATATTGTAGAGGAGAAGGAAGAAAAGAAATACTCAAAGAAGAATCTATCCGAAGTTTGCAAGTCTATCTCATGGGACTTGAGCATTTTGAAAACCACTACTACAAATGCTAAGAGTTGCATTGCACATGGAATTAAACTATTTAGTTACTACATGAATCCTATCAGGCATGTTCATAACATTGAAGACATTATTGCCAAGGACAGGGCAACTTTGAACATTATGATGGACAGTTGTGAAACCTCTTCACAATCTATAACAAAATTGGACAAGGAAGTAACAAGAATTTTAGCAAAACTAGATTTATTGGATATTGAGAAAGGGAGAGTACTGACTAGATTCAATTTGCTAAAGAGTTTAATCACTCCTAAGCTATCTATAATTAAAGCACACTTGTCAAACATGGAGAAGACTATAGAATCATTGACTAACTTTATGCCTACAAAGTTGAAAGAAGTAGGGATTGCATCATTTTCATTGAATGGACTAATTCATGTTATTCAATTATTGCTTAATTCATGGAGTATTGAATGAAGATCTTGGAAGATTCCTTTCAAGATATTCTAAAACTGGTGAGCAAGCACTAATCCTATTACTTTGTATGCACATTTGTCATTGTTGTCAAAGGGGGAGAAGAGAATAAAAATTAATGGGAGAAGATAGAAGAGAAAATGAATAAGGAGAAGGAGAAGATAATGTATAAGGGAAGAAGAGAAAACCAAAATAGAGAAAGGAGAGATGGTTTTGTTTTGTTGGAACAGTTAGTCATTTTTTTGTTAAGTGTTTCCATAAATGCCAAAGGGAGATATTATATGAAAATGATCCATTTTGTGTGATATGACTCACTTTTTGGTTATCATTTATGACAACACATCTAGGCTATAGATCAATTCCTATAAATTTAAGTTTTGGTGACTCTGAAATTGACTAAGTATAGAAGCAGAGATACAAAGGTATTTTGGGTATTGAAGATCGAGATCGATGAGTTAAGGAAAGAGAGTTTAGAGGAAGATAGTATGGGGTATGTGTGACCTCCACCTAAGATTGATTTTGTTTTGGTATTGTTTACATCAAGGTTTAGAGATTTGAAGATAGATAGACAGTAGCAAAACTGTGATACAAACCAGCTAGACAGAAGCAATGATTCAGAGAGTATACCTTGGACTCCTAGCAATATGAGTTAGACTATGACTGTTGATAACCTATACTTTGAGTATGTAAGAGTGGTGACTATGCATTTGATATTTATTTTATTAAATATATTTTGTATTGAGAGCCGACTATATAATATTTGTAATAAAGAGCCGACTTGGTAAAGAGAAATGATATATATATATATATATATATATATATATATTTGTTAAGAGAAGACATAGATTGATAGATGGATAGATGGATGGATTATATGTTTTGAGGATGAGAGAACAGAGGATGACATAGATCATTGATGAGCTATGAACAGGAACTATCTAAGCATTAGAGATGCTTGTTTTGTTCATTACTAAGAACATTTTGTAACAAAATTACACTGTAAGAGTTGTATGCTCAGTTGGCCCCTAAAAGGGTGCTATATACCTTTAACAAGGTTGTTTTTCCTTTAACGAGGAAATGCACTATGTAATATTCAGCTCCTAAAATGGCTAGGTCTCCTAACAAGAACACTATACTTTAGTGCATTCTTGTGGGTACCATCTGTTGGAGATTAACTTCTGGCAGCTAGTTGATTGTATGTTTGTCATTGATGACAACATATAATATACAACAGTGTTCTGTATGTATTTATCAGAATGATGATATCAAGTCTTACGTGGTTATATTATTGTGGTAGACATGTTGATTTTTTTTCATATACGTAGACTCAGATATGAAGTTTCAGTCGTGTTGTGTAATTCTGTTAATGGCAATTATAGTTTCTGGAGTTTGTCTGAACAGAGCTGACGTATTGCATTAGTTCTTGAGTTCTTCCTATCTTTAGGATATGTGTGTGTATATTCAAGTTTAGTTATGAGTTGAAGATAGTTATCTAAAGGCACCTAACATGTTTCAATAAGATTGAAAAGATAGAGTAAATTTGGTAAGGCCGACTTAGTGAAGCGTCGCATCTATTCAGTTTATATTACACGATTGTAATTATGCTTGCATGATTAGTGAATCTAACAAGGATGTTATGAAGAGTTGTCTAGCAGGTCCCATGATCTCATAATTTGAGGAAGATACTTATAGCATCATTTGTGAAATGCTAAGTGTGAATGATAAGAAAAGATACAAGAAAAGTGCATAGTAGAATATCAGTTGTGTTTCATTCATCAAGATTCTATGTGAAGAAGAAGTGAAAGATTACAATACATTGGAACTGATCAAGATAGCAGGTCTAGTTTATAGTTCATCATCATATATAGTGCATATTTGTTCTATAGAAGGTTGTAGCCTTCACCATTAAAGTAGTGAGCTTTTGGACAGTGAGTCCTCACCCTTAACCGGGTTATTTGTAAAAGACTCCTAACAGGGTTAGACCCTTAACCAGGTCACTATACTTATTGCA
>MU225821.1:2352817-2374661 GCA_018584345.1 Thuja plicata | reverse complement strand
CATTTGGTTTCCCCATAACCAAATTGTGGTGTTGTCTATTGTGTTATCTGAATGTGCATTTACTTTATTGTATTCTAGAGTTAATAAAAGAAAAGAATTAAATTAGCTGATAACTGATTCACCCCCCACCCCCCCCTCTTAGTTATCCTTTGGTACTATTCTAACAATTGGTATCAAAGCCAAGTGCCTTGAAGAGAAATCCTAATAGCTTAAGGTAGATCAGATGGCATACTTTAGAAAAGAGAGTCCTAAGTTTGATGGAGAAAATTATCTGGATTGGAAAAACAAAATGATAACACATCTATAGTGTGTTGGTTTTGACATCTTTGAGATAGCCACTTAAGAATTTTTTATTCCCTCTCTAAAAGACCTTTCAAGAGATGATGCTACTAGTAAACAGAAGGATACATTCATAGCTATTGCAGTTGCCAAAGAAGCCCTTATAAGTGCACTATCTGATAGTGAATTCCAAAGAAGGTAGACAAGGCATACAAAATATGGAAGTATTTAGAAGACATGTTTGAAGGAGATGTTCAAGAAAAGAATACGCCTAGGAAAACATGGGAAAAGAAATACAACAATCTTGAGATGTTAATGAAGAAAACATTAGAGCCTATAATGAGAGGATAAATGAAGTAGTTTCTGGAATTAGAAATAATGTTGGAGAAATATCAGAAGAAGATATAATGGACAATTTGTTGATTACTTTAACATCAGACTATGAGAACAAGATTAGTATTCTAGAAGAAACCATGTGATTTTCTCAAGACTTCAAGAGAGAGACTTTGATTAGTAAAATCTCTAAATTTGAGATATCAAGATTAAAGATTGAACCCAAAAGTGAAACAGCCTTCAAAGCTTCAGTCAATGGTAAGAAAACTCACATCTCTAACAATAATGAGAAAGAATAAGTTGATGAAGAACTAGAAGAAATCATAGCCATGATTGCTAAAAGAGAAAAGAAAGGCAAAGGGAAATATGAAGGACAAATTCCATTCAAATTTTTTCATGCAACAAGATCGGTCACTTTGCATCCAAGTGTCCCACAAGAGTAAAGAAATTTAGATCTGATTATAAACCTAAATACAGGAAGGAATGCTATCATGTTGAAGAAGGCATAACTAATGAAGACTCAAGAGAAGATGAAATTGGATTCGTTTCCCTTAAAGACATGGAAAATTGCTTGAGGAAATGGACATTGAAGATGAAAAGGAAGAATAGGAATTAGCCCTAATTTCCAAAGCAGACATCAGAACTGATTGGATCATTGACAGTGGATGCTCTCATCACATGACAGGTGATAAAGAAAGATTTGTTCATCTAGACAAGTACAAAGGCGGTATGTATAGATTTCGAGATAACACTCCTAAACCTATCATAGGTAGATGATCCATCACCCTAGATGGAAAGAACAAGATAGATGATGTTCTGTATGTTGATGGATTACATCACAATTTACTAAGTGTTGGACAACTACTTGACAAAGGTTATCATTTGGAATTCAAAGACAACAAATGCATTATTAGCAACAAAGGAGACATGATTGCATCAGAATCCAAAACAAAAGGTAATTTTTTTCTGCTTAATTCAGATGTAAGTTGTTGTGTTGCAAAAGTGGATGATAGTTGGTTATGGCACAAGAGACTTTGTCATATTAATTTTGATAACATAGTAAAGATAAGCAATGTAAAGGCAGTTAGAGACCTTCCAAGTATTGCAAGGCCAGTTGACACAATTTGCAGGGAATGTGTTATGGGAAAGCATGTAAGGAGCTATTTCAGAAGCAAGCAGAACTCAGCTGAAAACAAGTTAGACCTAGTGCATACATATTTATGTGGTCCTACTCAAACTAGATCATATTACGGAGAAATGTATTTCATTTTGTTTGTTGATGATTTTTCAAGTATGATGTGGGTTGCATTCTTAAAGGAGAAGTCTAAAGCCTTTGAGAAGTTCAAAATATTCAAAGCCAAAGTGGAGAATGAATTTGGATTAAAACTAAAGTGTTTGAGATCAGATAGAGGAGGAGAATTCACCTCTGACCAGTTTTATGACTATTGTGAAGAACATGGAATTAAAAGTTAGTTGAGTGCACCAAGAACCTCACAACAAAATGGGAAAGCAAAAAGAAGGAACAAGATCATAATAGATATAGTGGGCACTATGATGATTGAAGGAAAAGTTGTGCACACCTATTGGAGAGATGCAGTCAATACAACAGTCTATACTATCAACAGAACACAACTAAGGCCAGGCATGGATAAGACACCTTATGAACTTTGGTTTGGTAATGTACCTATTGTAAAATACTTTAGAATATTTGGTAGCAAGTACTACATCAAGAGAGATGATGGTGTTAGTAATTTTGATGCTAGAAGCGATGAAGGTATTTTTCTTGGTTACTCTACTAAAAGCAAAGCATACAGATGTTTTAATTTGAGATTAAAGAAGATAATTGAAAGTACTCATGTAAAGATTGATGAGAATTTCATGGTTCAAGAAATGTACTATGAATATGCACCTATGATTGAGGATGAACCCATGCCTAGTAGTAAAGATACTGTTATTGAATAAATGTTTGATTGCATTGATGTTTCATGTAATGAACCTGAATCAAGCAAAGAAGTATCATAGATTACAGATGAGGATGTTACACCAAAATTTTCAAAGTTCACATCTAGGTATCATTCGAAAGATGATATCATTGGAGATCAGAGGAGCAGTGTTTTGACTAGATCAAAAGCAAAAAGGTTAACAGTGGATGAAGAGGTATGTTTACTTTCACAGATTGAACCTTTAAATGTTGAAGATTCTTGCAAGGATTCTGATTGGCAGAAAGCAATGGAAGAAGAATTAGATCAAATAATAAAAAATAATACATGGGAATTGGTCCCTAGACCCAGTGACAAAAATGTGATTGGAACAAAGTTGGTATTCAGGAACAAGATGAATGAAGATGGTACAATGGTCAGAAACAAAGCAAGACTAGTGTGTAAAGGATATGCGTAGAGGGAAGGGATCGATTACACTGACACATTTACCCCTATGAGCATATTAGAATCCATCAAGTTATTCTTGGCCTATGCAACATTCAAAGACTTCAAAGTTTATCAAATAGATGTAAAATCTTCCCTCTTGAATGGTGACTTGAAGGAAGAAGTCTACATAGAACATCCTGAAGGATTCAATCTATTAGATAAACCAGACATGGTGTGCAGATTAAAGAAAGCACTCTATAGACTTCAACAGACCCCAAGAGCTTGGTATGAGAGACTAGATGGTTACCTTACCAAGATTAAATTTAAGAAAGGAGCTGTAGATTGTAACCTATTCATAAGAGAGACACCCGATGGACTATTACTTGTTGCCATATTTTTTGATGACATTATCTTTGGAGGTAATGACAAGCTCAGTGCAAAATTTGCAAAAGAAATGTAGAATGAATTTGAAATGAGCATGATTGGTCCTATAAAATACTTTTTGGGATTGAAAGTAAAATAGACAGATAAAGGAATATTCATAAATCAGTCCAAATATGTGAGGGAAACATTGAAGACTTTAAAGATAGAAGAGTGTAAGCTAGTATGCACTCCTATGACAACATGAAGCAAGCTTTCTAAAGAAGATGATTTTGCAGCAGTTGACAAGACATTATATAAGTCTATGATTGGAAAAATTATACATCTTACTAAATCTAGACCAGACATATCTAATGTAGTTGGCATTGTTGGAAGATTTGTAGTTGAACCAAAATAGAATCACCTAATGGCAATAAAGAGAATATTTAGATATCTAAAGGGAACTATAGACTATGGTTTATGGTATCCTAAATCAGAGAATGTCAAACTTCATGTGTATACAGATGCAGATTGGGTGGGTTGTCTTGATGATAGGAAGAGTACTTCTAGAGGAGCAATATTTCTTGGAGATAGGTTGGTTTCTTGGGTAAACAAGAAGCATAATTGTATCTCTCAGTCGATAGCGGAAGCTGAATATGTTGCAGCAACATTGAATTGTTCAACAATGGTTTGGATAAAGCAGATGGTTAAAGATTTTGGTATACAGGTTGAATATCCCATTGTTATTCACTGTGATAACACCAGTACTATAAACATGTCCAAGAACCCTATGATGCATGCAAAGACAAAGCACATTGAGATTAAATACCATTTTCTTAGAGAAAAAGTTGCAGATAATGAAGTAAAATTGGACTATGTGAGCACCAAATAATAGTTGGAAGATATTTTCACAAAGCCTTTATCAAAAGATACTTTTGAGTATCTCAGGGAGAATTTGGGAGTAATTCCCTCTCCTAAGTCTGATTAGATAAAGCAGCAAGAACATCAGTCATTAAGTGACTAATGAATGGTTGAATACTCTACTTCTGGAGTAGTACCTGTGCTTAATTTTTTATGGCACCCTTTGCCATTGATGTCAAAGGGGGAGTATATAGTAAGGGGAGCATATACTCCATGGGAGTATAAACACAGACAGAGGAGCTACAGTAGTATAGAGGAATCTTTGATGAGGATATTGACAAGATTGTAAAAAGAAAGAAGACACCATGTGCTGAAGATATTTTTTATATCATATGTTGCCATCAATGTCAAAGGGGGAGATTTTTGGAGATTTACTTCTGGCAGCTAGTTGATTGTATGTTTATCATTGATGACAACATATAATATACAACGGTGTTCTATATGTACTTATCAAAATGATGATATCAAGTCTTGCACGGTTATATTCTTGTGGTAGACATGTTGTTGATGTTTTTTTCATACACACAGACTCAGATATGATGTTTCAGTTGTGTTGTGTAATTCTATTAATGGCAGTTACAGCTTCTGCAGTTTGTCTGATCAGAGCCGACGTATTGCATTGGTTCTTGAGTTGTGCCTATCTTTGGGATATGCGTGTGTATATTCAATTTAGTTATGATTTGAAGATAGTTATCTAAAGGCGCCTAACATATTTAAACAAGATTGCAAAGATAGAGTAAATTTGGTAAGGCCAACTTAGTGAAGCGTCGTGTCTATTTAGTTTATATTGCGCGACTGTAATTATGCTTGCATGATTAGTAAAGCCGACAAGGATGTTATGAAGAGTTGTCTAACAGGTCCCATGATCTCATACTTTGAGGAAGACACTTATATCAAGTCATTTGTGAAACGCTAAGTGTGAATGATAAGAAAAGATACAGGAAAAGTGCAGAGCAGAATATCAGTTGTGTTTCATTCATCAAGAATCTATGTGAAGAAGAAGTGAAAGATTATAATACACTAGAACTAATTAAGATAGTAGGTCTAATCTACAGTTCATCATCAGATATAGTGCATATATATTCTATAGATGGTCGTAGCCTTCACCATTAAAGAAATGATCTTTTGGATAGTGAGTCCTCACCCTTAACCGGGTTTTTTGTAAAAGACTCCTAACAGGGTCAGACCCTTAACCAAGTCACTATACTTATTGCATAGTAAAGAATGACTCCTAATAGGGTTGCAAGATCTTCTAACAGGAATTATTATAAACAAGTATAGTTCATTTGGGGTGTTAATTCTCATCGAGATTTTTACCATTTGGTTTCCCCATAACCAAATTGTGGTGTTGTTTATTGTGTTATCTGAATGTGCATTTACTTTATTGTATTCTGGAGTTAATAAAAGAAAAGAATTAAATTAGCTGATAACTAATTCACCCCCCCCTCTTAGTTATCCTTTGGGACTATTCTAACACCATCCCCACCCGAGCTTTCCCTTGGCCAAGGTTTCCTCGACAACAAAATTATGATGTTATGAGTACTGTGTTATTTTCTTATGTTCTTTTCATTTCTGCAAGAATATGGTTAGTGTTTAAATGGTTGAAAATTTAAATAAGTGTTGTAATACTGATTCACCCTCCCTCTTAGTATTACCTAATCCTAACGCATTTTATTTTCCTTTGAAAAGAGGATGACCATTAGGTGTTTGTGGGTCCAAATCTTGGCCATCGACATGTTTCTTGAAATTACTTTTGGTAATTAATGTGCTTTCCTAGGAATTATTAAAGGCGTTTTACCTTGTCATTTTATAATTACCACGAACAAGTTACCTTTTGGAAAATTTTCTGGAGAGCGAAGTGATTTGTTCTCTGAGCATAAACATTTGGGCTAGAAGGTGCAGAGGTGTGTTTGTCAAGTCTGGTGGAGTGTTTAGGTGATAGAGTGAAGCAATTGCAAGTCCTTCCATTCAAAATTTTGAGGTTCAAGTAGGCCCTTGGGATTTTCCTTTTTTTCCTTCTATTTTCTTTCTATTTTGTTGTGTTTCTTTTGTGTTTTTTTTTCTCTGCGTGTTTCCTACTAGTTTTCGTGGCTGGTTTGTGTTTTCTATGTCTGTTCCTGGTCGTTTGTCATCTATTTTTCTGCTTCAGGGTTGTGTCTATCATTTTGCATGACACTATCCTTGAGTCTGGTTCATCTTCTTCCTTTCGTAGTCGTCCAGCTTGGAAGGAAAGGCACCCGCCCTCTTGCGCTATAGATTTCTGTAAATATCACCTGCTTCATGTTGGGGAGTCTGTAAATGTGCAAGGTTTTGATTGTGTGTCTTGTATATTTTTTATAGGCTATAAGTAGCTTGTAAATGCTCTATTTTGTAGAGTCTGTTATATTTTTTATACAAGTTTGGTTAGCAGAGCTATAGGTTTGAGTGTACGAGCTCTGGTAGCTCGCTATGGGTTTAGCCCTGTCTATAAATTCTGAGTCTACAACACTCTATTCACTCTTTCTTCACTCAGAGATGTGGTGTTTTTGAGGTTGTTTTCCTAGCTAGGTGTCTTGGGGATTTTTACCTAAAAATCCATTATCGTCACCATTCCTTATGAGGTTTGAGACAATGTCCATTCAATAAACAGGTTCACCACCCTAGTTGGTGATGCCCTAGATGATGAGGAGGTAGGTGTATCAATTATAGAGGTCATCTTGTTAGCAGGCCATTAATTTTCTCTCTCCTCCATCCTTACCTTCTTAATGACAAAATTAGTTCCCATGAATGAACATTTAAAACTCATCACAAATGGCATTCATGCCACTCACGCCAGAAAAACTGTCTAATTTTGTCATTACTCAACCGAGTGGGTAGGTGCATGTTAAAGTATGGTAGCAGGTCCACCTATCTTATCACTGGCAGTTGCTATCTTTTCAATTTAGTGTCAAGTGTGTTAATTAATATGGCCTTTTCTACCTCACGCAACCTCTTTTTGAGTTATCATTTTGGATCCTCGGTAAGAAAGAAGTATTTTATGTGTTAAAATTGTATAAAATCTCAGACATATGATCTCATTTTGGATCCCCTAATGATTCTTCATTTCAGGTGAAAAGGGGAAGTTATTCTCAAGGCTTCCGGAATCCAGAATCTCTCAACGTTTATGTATTGATGGTTGTCTGGTTTGTAGGTATAGGTTCAAGTAAGAAAGAAATGACTTTAGGGTCTTCACCTACCAGGAGTCTGGAACCCCCAAGTGTCTTTGAAGACACTAGCAAGAAGAACAAGATAGAGCGGACATTAGAAAATCTCTTACTAATCCAGAAATATAATAATAATAGGACAATTCAAGGGTCTTGAATTGAGGTTGCCCTTAAAGAGATCACCGACACAGATGTCGACACTTGGGATGAATTGTAGGGCCTCATTCAAATGATCTATCAACTTAAATATTCCAATGACTCCAAGGAAGTATGACTGCTATGTTGGTTTATCCTACTCCCCTTGGATTCCTAGTGTCCATTGTCATATTGGACCATGATGCCACTACCAGAGGGTGGTGTATCCCGTAATTCATGGGAGCTATATCTCTCACCAAAGCTGAGGCCCTCCAACAGTATCAGGGCATGGTAGACATGGCCCAGTGCCACCTCAACACACCTTGGATGAAAATTTCACATTGAACTACAAGAAGATGAGGACAAATATTTGTCGCTCTGACTTTAAGGAGCCCATCTAGGCAGGAATTATCTTCTTATGCAGGATCTTCAAGGAGCCGCATGCCCAAGAATTCTCCCCTTGGATGTATTATTTTTTATATGATATGACCACCAACAAGGCACACTTCAATTGGACTAATATCATTGTCAAACATGTAGATGCCTAGATGAGGAGGTTTTAATTAGAGAAAAAGTTCTACATGACTTCCTACATCTTTTGGCCACTTTCCCGATAGTTCTAGGGGATTTGAGGTTTAACAATGGTTGGTGTTCTTGGAGAAGGACCTGGTTAGGTCTCTCCATGGGACCAATTCCCCTAGATTAAGTGGGACCAAATTTTCCCACATTTTTTTAGAGTCAACAATGCCTTCACGTTTCACAGGGTCAAGGCAATCACTGGTGATAGGGGATATATATTATCTCAGCAGGCCATGGTCATAGTTGGTGTGTGGGGGCAATACATCATCCTATTTTTCCAGCACACTTACATTCAAGTTTCTGACTTATCTGGAGAACCCTTCCTGTTACCCAGACATTTTGGGGATAGGGTAGTTTTGCTAGAATTCTAGAGGTAAATTTTGGAGGCTCGTGGCTTGGCTGCCGCCAAGAAAGTTACCACCCTGACATTCCCTTTCATTTGCAAGGAATACTCTTAAGCCGTAGTAGTAGCCCGGGGAGCCGAAAATGAGCTAAGTAGTTTTAACTTAGCAAAATATTCTTTCTGCCACAAGGATTATGATCTCCTTGGGCAACTGGCAAGGTTGATGCCAAAGGGAGTGAACCCCCATGTATGACACATAGAAGATTTTTGGGCCAACTACCAAGATGATTACAATGTCTAGAAGAAATACTACATCAGGGTAACAAAAGGGATGATGGAATAGCTCAAGCTTGAGATATTCACATAGACTTTTCTCAGACACTAGGCCCCCTGAGGACCCCAAGTACAAAGAAATAGGTATAGATAAGATGAACCTCCCTCTGGTGGATTGGGATACACCATAAATTTTGGACATCAAGGCCATCTCAAGAGCATTAATTGAGTGCAACCACTTGTATTTTGACAAGGTATGCCTAAAGAGTGTCCATTTGGACAAGCATTGTTTGGGAGCTTTAGGTTCATAGGCCTCAGAGAAATCCAAACCCAATGACAAGAAGAAATTTGGTGCCCCACCTCAGGTCTCAGATCCCATTTTTCCCCCCCTAATGGAGAAGTTGGGTGAGAAGTTGGAGCACTCCCAGAAATTAATGGATGCAGCAAACTCTGAAGTGACTTTTGGTCTTGGAGATACCATGGTAGCATCCTATCCCCCACCATGAGGTTCTCTATCCTTGGCTATTTTATTAAGTGCAGCATGTGAATTAAAAATTTCCAAAACATCGGTAGTTGCAGAGCCTGAAGTGCCACTAAAAAGGAAATAGAAATAGAAGGAAAGTCGGTCCCTATAGAGTAAGAATCTGGGCCCAGAGCCCAAAGATGTACCTCAGGTTGAGGTGATTTCTTCCTTCTCCTCCTCTGAAAAAGAGGATCATCCAGTGAGTCCCCCAAATATAGCATAGATCAATGTCAACGACTTCTTCCCGCTAGGTGATCTCAAAGAGCTACAAAGTATGGTTGATTGTGCCATAGAAGAGACAGCGGGACAAGAAGTTGAAGCTCCCATACTTGATTCAACAGGGCTAGAAGATGTGGTAGCCCACGAAGAAGGTGAGCCCTAAGTTGATGAAGCTAAAGGTGAAAATGAATTGCCACAAGAACAAGGGAATGACCCAGTTATAGAACAAGCACCGGCTGAATAAGGTGATGACATTATTTTTCCATTAGTACACTTAGTAAAAACATTGACAGAGATCACCGGAAGACTAAAGCATTACCGCCAGACTACAAGAATAACTAGAAAATTACAAGCATTACCAGCAAACAACAAGCATACCCGACAGAACACAGAGGTCATGAAAAATTCTAAGTATAGAATCGAAAAGCATCACCATCGACACAGTTCTCAGAACTAACTCGAAAAGAATAGAAAAGGAATACCTGACCAAAAGTTCAAGAAAGGAACACCGACCACCAAGATAACTGACCGATAGAACTGATAGTTAGTTAAAGATCTCGCAAATTGTGGATCTAATTTTTACACCATGGATAAAATAATGTAATTCTATTTATAGAGTTTTTATTTTTTTAAAATCATAACTTGAGGGTCAAGCAAGCTTTATGTAAATGTTTTAATGCATCCTAATGGATCTAAAACATATCTAACTAAAGATCAAGGTCAAGTTGTAAACCTTGGATCTAGAGTTAACTTGCAATGCATGATTCAAGAATTGAGCCTAAATTAGTATAAATAGATGTTCAAACTCAATTGTGAGTTATGAATTCATTAGTGTTGATAGCCACGAAGAGCATCTAAGGAGCAGAAGGAAGAATTCATGCAAAGTTTAGAAAAAAAATACATCAGTTATCAAGAACACATAGAGGCTACCGATGAGCAGATAAAGGTATTATTCAATAATGGAAGGATGGTTACTAATATGTATGAAGCTTTATAGGATCTGTCATCAGCAATTGAAGATTGCATATATCATCAGATCAAAGACTTATGTACTTTCATTCTAACAAGTGCATCACATCTAAAATCCTTTTGTAGAAGGTGGACTTAACCATTCTTTCCAAATCTCTTAACAGAGTGCACACTTAATAGTGTTTCTAAAGATTCAAATGAAGTAGATCTTAATAGGTATCCACTCTAATACTCCTAACAGGGTAGGTCATTAGAAGTAACCAATTGTAAGCCTAAACCATCCCCTTCTTATCTACAGATAGTGAAGTCTTGTGGGTAACAATCCCCACCACAGTTTTTACTTCCTAACAGGAGTTTTCTGCGATATCATATCTTGTGTCATGTGTTATCTATTTTCATGAAGGTTTATGTTATGGTTACATACTAAAAGAACTTATGATATGATTGCATATGCATAAAGAAAGATGAACAGTTAGATAAGATAATTTACAAACTTATGATTAAGGGTTAATGGGCTAACCAAGAAAAGTTTTAGAGGTACTGATTCACCCCTCCCCTCTCAGTACATCATCTCAATATAATTCCAACAATTGGTATCAGATCTAAGTCTCTCTCTTGAAAATCTTAAAGACTTGAGAGAAAAGATCAGAGCAATGGACAAGTTCAGACTGGACATGACTATTGAGAATGAGCAGTTACATATGCAAATAAACTATGAGCCTTACAAGGAGGCGAGAATAAAATTGGGAAATTTTCTTGATGAAAGAAAGATTACGGCAACCAGGTTGAATGAGAAAGACTACAAAGAATTGGAAATAATAGATTACTTTGAAATAGCAGAATCATCATTGAGAAAAGCTTCAGACGCATCAATTGAAGAAATTACAAATATGCAAGAGGTCAATCTACATCTGACAGATCAAATCAAGATGCTGCAAATTGGCCAAGAGACTCAAATGGTGAAAATGATTTATGTCATAAATGATGCAAGAAAAGCTGAAAATGAAAGAACTCTAGCCATTGATGATAGGAGAAAAATTATAGAAAAACTACAAGAGAAAGAATTAGAGATTCAAAGACTCACTGAGTATCACCATGAGGTTACCAACTAGATTATTCTAATGAGTCAAGAAGCAAACAGATTAAATATAGAACTCATTGAAAGAATACAGATCATTAGTGAGCTAAGAGAAGAAAATGAAAAATTGAAGCATGAAATCAAAGTCCAGAATCAACACAACGAATTGATCAAAAAGGCCGAGGATAGCAACAAAAGGATGGATGATTTTATTGATGGACAAAGGAGAGTCAAAAACTACATAGGATTAGGGTACAATGAGAATGGTAAATCCTCTAATCAACCAGATCAGAGGAATGCTTTCACAACCCCAAGATCCAAGAAGTTTTCATGCAATCACTGTGGAAAACCAGGCCACACCTCAAACATCTGTAGAAGAAAAATGAAAGGTATTTCTCAAGCACAATCTACTTTTATTGGTAATTGTTATAAATGTCAAAAGAAAGGACACAAGTCATATGAGTGCAGATCCAAAGTGAAAAATCCAAAGAGAAAAACCTATATGAACAAGTACTGTCCTACATGCAAGATGAATGGGCATACACATAAGGAATGCTGGAAAAATAACAACAAGGCATGGACTCCAAAAGAAGCTAATAAAAGCTACAAACCAACAAGAGAAGGTAACTCATATGTTTGGGACTATAACACCTGTATGAGAAAATGGACCAGAAGGTCAAGAGGTTGGACCAATCTAGCTATGGCATGTTTACATTGTCATAAGGTTGGACATGTGATAAAAGATTGCAAAGACCGACTGACAGACACAAGTACACATCCCAATGGAAATACCATTGATGACATCAAAAGAATGAGAAACAAGATGTGGGTAAAAGCCACAAACACTGAAGGTGCTGGAACAAGCAATAAAAATGATGAAACCCCATCCACTGGATCTGGTGACATCACTACATCTAACTAGATTGCACAAGTAAGTATGGAACTGCATTATGACAAGTTTTACTATGCATCAGTTCCATTATACATATTTCATATTGTAATATAGGCATGACTAAAGATGCAACATATTGTTACTTTTTAATCTATTGAAAAATAACCATCGATTATTGGGCACAATATGCATCGGTGAACACACACAGAAAAGTTATCAAGACTTACTGGAATGTATCGGTCATTACACAAGCTAAGTGTAAACTGACGAATATTGGTGAATACTGAATCACAAAAGCTATCTTCGCAACCTCACCAACAATCATCGGTGAAATCTGCAAAACCACTAGCTACCTTGATGCTTTGCACAGACACCGTAGATGTTATGATTGTATTTACCGACAAAAGCAGTCTTCATAAAACGATGAGTTGGTAAACATTAATGACAACTTAGGGCACAAAAAGGTATAAAATCTTGACAGGTAAGCTCATTTTTGCAACCGCAATTTTCAAGCAGAGCAGAGTGATTTGAGAGAAGATTAGAAAGAGACCCAGTAGAAGCCAAAATTGAAGCATTAAGATTCACAAGGAATCACAGAGAATCAGTAAGTTAATACACTCACCGATAGCACTGTCTGATTTACAAAAATCCCTAAATTTCTGCAACACGATGGCATCAACTTCTAGGGTTGATAAAATTAAGGAAGATAAGAACAAACCCTTCAAGCTTGTAAGTAGAGGTGCGTGTGTTGAACCTAAATATAAGTTACACCCTGAAATAGCCTCTCAACGTGATGATTCTGGAGCATTCTCTTGAATCCCACCTAGGGTTTTACTGGTAGAGGATGTAAGATCCTACATTCACTACAAGACCTTGGAGATGTTGACGGGGTTTTGCTGACCGGGTCCGCCAACAATCATAAGTTGTCACCGGGTTCCGGGAAAATCAGCCAACTCCGCCTGCAAAGGCTATCTAGGGGAAATAAATCCTCCGAGCCTTCAAGCACCTGGGTGTCGGGTCACGACGGTACGGGGCTCAGTTGGGAGAGGTGTCTATTTTCAAGGGGGATAGCTGGTTTCTTCAACTCATCGTCTCCGGAGAATCGATCAAAGTAAGGGTTTTTCGGGCATTCTACACTTAGAAAATAAAATGAAAAAGATCCTGCCGGGTTAGAAGTATTTCATCTAACTATAGTCATGCTGTAATGTACGGAACATCGATGAAACTCTGATAAACTACACTAAATACCAAAGAAATACATAACCATCAGCTAGCATTTTATATGTAGCAAGAGGAAAGAGTTCATTAATCTACTTTAACATACCAAAGTAAGAGACATACAGAACATTAAAATATGAAATACCATTAACTCAGGAGCAAGAGTGCCAACAACATCATTGCCAAGAATCCTTCCTTCTTCATTAATATTCAGTCCAGCAAGCACTGGGGCGTGATACAATGGCGGCTCCAGGGGAGCATCTAACTACTAAGAATAGAACAATGGAGCATTGAGCTCTACAACTAAAACTAGAAATTACTTTGCTATTGCTATGGACAAAAAAATCATCAATTTTTCCGACCCTTGGAAACGGGCTGATTCGCCTATTTATACAACTCTTTGCTAACCCTAACCCTATTTACATCATGCTTTAATAAAATACACTATCTGGGGGCCGGTACTACCTGCGCCACCCTACAAAAGACCTGGAGATGAAATAGGTATGTCATGTCAGAAGAATAAGATAAGAATATACATCAGAAGAATCAGTCTCGAGAAGAGAGCCAGAGAGGAGAAAGAAGAAAGTAGGTCCCTCAAGGACCGAGGCTACATGCCTCATAAATGGGAAATGCGGTGCCCTGTCTTCAATGTGCCAGATGTACCCTTGAGTGACGCCTCGAGAAGACCACCCTGTCAGAAGGCCAACTGCGAGCCGACGCCCCTTGATGTGCCCAACTACCTTTTGACAGTCTTATTAAACACTTTTGAAAGTGACCAGTCAGCCTCGGGGACCGGGACACGGATCACTTTAAAGAATACAAAATTTTGGATCCAGGACTCCATGATCCGGGAACTTACGTCCCAAAAAGAATAAAAAATACTCAATGTGAGTTTTTCTCCGGCCTCTGGAGAAAGCTTAAGGTTGCTTGTTATCATTGAAGGCTTGAAGGAGGCGAAAAATGCCATCTTCATCTACACTCTTCAGGCTGGCCCTTCTGTGCCTGGCTACTTCAACTTGTTCCCCCAGCTCTGGAACATTTTCTTTAAATTCATCCACCATCCTTGCCACGTCACGGCCCTTAAGTATCATTTCAGTTAATTTCACCATTTGGGCCCCGTCTATCCCCTCCAGGGATTGGTATCAGGATTGCATTATTTCATCAAAACTCCCCAAAATTGAATCTTTGGGGGTGTACGTATCTGTACTAAGGGGATCAGCCCCAGAAATCTTTATTACATAAGAATTGAATAAATTAGAAGAATATTTTACGTTGTGTACCTTCTCTTGCAAGGACTCTACCAGTTGCTTGGTTACCTCCAATGTGAGGTCAAGTCTGGCGTGTTGCATCGTTACAAAATCAAATGATTCCTCACCCAGAATTTTAGATTCAAAAATCATGTCCTCTCCCAAGGTGAGGAGCTCTTCGAGCTCTACCTTCCACGCCAGATAATTTTTGGCGTCACTCTCCCATTGCTCAATAAGTGTTTCTGCCTGGTGACTAACTTGCCGAGCCATGTACAAGTCTGGGAGAGTGGATGCTAGGAAACGTTGGGTGTTTCCTATCTGTAGGGCGACCCATTCATCTATTGTTTGGGCCTTCTTTTTCATTACTCGCAGGGAGTCTATGTCACTCTGCGGTATTTCTTCTGATGTGGAGGTCTCGGGAGGAGCGGCATTGAGGGGTAAGGCCAGCTTAGTAAGCAACCCCATAAGGTTTTCATTCTTCTCTTTCTCAGCCTTGAGACTCTGGGCCTCCTTTTCATATCAGGCTTCAACTGCCCTTGCTGCCTCTTTAAGCAAATCTACTTCACCTTGCTTTCCTCTTTTACCTAGGGATACCTCTGCAACATTGTAATCTGCGGGGTCTACGGTTGCTTCATTGGTGTCTGGGGGAGGTGTTGCTACAAAAATGACTGTCTCTCTTCCCGGCCCAGTTCACAGAGTATGAACTGTCCGGGCTTTCTTCACCTTCAGCGGGGCCTGAACTTGGGCCATCATTTTGGCCAGGGATAGAGTAATCACCAGAGCGGACTGTGCTTTTGTCTTTTTTTCTCTCTACCAGCCACTGAGGTGGGAGAGGTGGCCTTCCTTCCAGAATCTGTTCTCCTGATTCTCTCTTGGTGTCTTGTTGTTGTTTCTCCTCTCCGATGGGGACTTCATGTGTCCTCCCTGCCTCAACCTTTTCTGCAGCAATGTTCTCTTTGTCAACATCCATCTCCTCAGCCTGGTCTTGCTTGTTTATTGTTGGGTCTGGACCCTGGTAGGCTTCTTTAGGGATTTCCTCTTCAAGCTGATCCTCCTCTTCTTTTTTTTCCAGGGCTTCTTCTTCTATTGGCAGTAGGGGAGGTATCGGGCCAAGATTCAGAGTTTGGGCCACTGTGATAACCTGCCCGAAGGTTGCCCCTAGGAGTGGCCTTGGGAACATGGCAGCTGGGTTTATGGTTATTCCCGAAGGTCCAGTTCCCCCAGCGGATGCCATTTGTTTGCCTAACTTTAGTTGGTCCACTCCCAGACCTTGCGTTTCTGGAGCCCCAGAGATAATTTTCGGTTATGGCTCTTTTTCTTCTGTTTCCTGCCCTTGTTCTTGTGCAGGTTCTTCTTCCAAGTCCTCTTGGTCTGCAGCCTCTTATTTTTTCTCCAGGACTTCCATCTCTTCTTGTGTGTCACCCTCCTACAAATTCCTGAACTCATCGGTCATAAATACATCAAACTCTTCTTCAGGAGGGGGACTGGCTGGGACCTCTGTCGGCTCTGCTTCTTGCTCCAGTTCTGGGAAACTGGAAGAAAGGATTTCCACTTCTCAGGGGAGGGATGCCACTGGGGCTGGTTCTACCTTGGGCTATTTGATGTGCTTTCTCTTCCTCTGGGTGACCAAAGGTGGCCCCGCATCTTCTATTGCTATTGCCTCCATGGGATCCACCCCCATTGCCTCATGAGCGGGGGAGTGGCCAGCCTTGTTATTAACTACTCCCTCATCTGGTGGGAGGCTGCCATAGATTGCTTGATCTGTTCTTGTATCGGGACTTCTTGCATCGAGGGGGTTGTAGCTATTCCCTTTCCTTTGTCTGCGCCTTGTGAAGAAGTCCCGACCCCAAGGGTCAATCTTGGTACCGGCGGTGGTCCTAATTTTGGTGCCGGTCGAGGAGCTTGACGCATACTCCCGGGGCACACCCTTTTGAAATAGGTGTGACTTCGTTTGACCACATCTTGAGTGAAGTCCTCAATCACGGGCCCCTCCTGGGTGGCCCAATCCATTGTCGGCAGTGCCATTTTGTCGATCCCCTTTTCTTTGTAGTGGGGATATATGGTGGGGGCAGCGTCAGAAAAGCCTGGAATAAATCTCTGAAGCTTCAGTTCCTGCATCATTTCAGCTGTCATTCTGATGTAATGCCAGCTTCACACATCCACATCATCCTGGCAATCAGCCCAAAAGTCCTCCATATGTGTTTGATGGGGCTCCGAAGCTTGGGGCATTGCCGTTGCTATTTTTCCATGCGGATCAAAGTTCTTCTGCGCCAGATAGAATTTCTGCAAGTTATAACTTTTCAGCTCATTGTCTACCTCCTTCGCAGTGGCCAGACTGCAGGTGTAGTTCCCACAGGTGATTGGGAATGAGACGTTGGGGACCTTCTTAAGGGAAAAGAAGGTATGCAATTCCATCATTTGTCTGTAATATTCCAGCAGCACAATCTTGTCCCCGCAGTGCCTGGGCAACAAGTAGGGTTTCCTAGAGAAGCGGACGACCCTAATGTATGTATGCTACTGGAACTGAATGTAGTAGTGCCCATAGCTACTAAGTAACTTTATCGCCTTAGTGGACAGGCGGTATCCGACATCTCGGGTGGGTGTGAGCAGATGGTAGTAAACGAACGCATCGTTTACTCGACAGAAACTGGAGAAGCTGGCCTCCCATTGAATTTGTGGGAAATGGTCCCACGATGCTTTTTGTTCCGGGCCCATCCTGAGCACACCATCTATAAATAGGCCATTAGAATGGGGCCTCTGCTGGGCTAGGGCCCAGAAAATGTAAGAAGACATATAGAACTTCTTTTTCCTCTCCACCTGGAGGAACTGAGAGTTGACGTGATTAGAGATTATTGCGGCCCAGTCAAAGAATTCTCCCTTGGTGGAGATGTCAAGGAGGAAATAGTCCATCCATTTTGCAAACTCCTGGGTGGAGGGTTGCCCAAATGCCCGGGATAATGCTTCTATCCCCATCTGGATTCTCTCCTTGAATTCAAAGCGAGGGATTTCTATCTTCATTCTCTTTGGGTCCCTCTTTGGGGCCTTAAGCCAGTGGGTATTTAGGTACACCTAGGTAGCATCCTCCAGTTGAGTAAATTGGTCCAAGGCATCAGCCCTTGTGACCACTGTGGCTCTATCGAATTGTGGGATTCCTAATCCTACCCGGAATGTGTCTGGGTCGAGGGATACCAGTGGAGTGGGGTATCCCGTAGGTTTCATTTCCACAAGCATGATGGCCCAGACGGAAGAATTTTAGTTGGCGGCCAGTGTTATAATAAGCTCCAGGGATTACACGGAGCATGGAAAGCAGGCTGCCTGGAGGATCCCGGAACCTCTGACGTTGATTGCTAATTGATCCCCAGCTTGTCGCTGGATGTGCATTACTTTTACTAAGGCTTGCATCTCTGCCCACATTCTGACGCTGGTGTCAGTTATGAGTTTGACCTTGGACTCAATCTTTGAGCCCATAATGACTTTGTTCTACACAAACTTCATGGTGAGGGGCAGTTTCTCCAGGGCCCTCTCCATCTTAGATTTTATAGCTGCCCTGGTCTCCGTCGCTGTGGGTAGTTCCAGACTTCCGGGAGGAGATGATGCGGACACTTTAGACATGTTTGGAAGACAAAGTCTGGGAACCTGCAAGACAAGGCGACCGTTAGAATATTTTTATTAAAATAAAATAGTTACTCCAGGGTCCGGAGATCTTACCACCGTGGTGTTTGCCTTTCCTGAAAAGTTAGTATCATGCAAGGATAACCCAAAAGCAAAACACAGCATAAACTTAAAGTATCGACATATCCAGGTCTGGGGAATTTCATCATGCTTGGCAAAGACACAAGATGGATGGTGGTAAGAGGCCTGAATCCCAGAGAAATGACCGTTAGTAAAGAGGTATGAAAAGGCAAGTTGTTGAGCCCACGTGGACACCACGTGCGTTGACATTAAATAGATGTGATGGTGATGACGGCGGAGCCAACTATCTGAACACGCAGAAAGGGAAAGCCACTTGGCTGGAATTGATTGTGTGCATGGGACATAAATGAGGTTTTGACAACCTTGATGGAGGAGAGAGAAAACTGCCTATTTGAAACTGGTTGAGAGCCGAGTTTCAAACAGGTGGTTTTCTGCCCCGAAAGCGAGTTTGAAGGCGAAAACCAGAAGCAAAGGTGACTCGACCAGCTTGTTGAGTTACCTGGAAGGATATACACAAGGCTGAGGGGTATATATAGAGAATGGAAGGAGATATATAGGGGTTTTACAACTATAATACATATATACATAAATATACAATGCGGGGACGACGTACGCGGGAAAACCAAACAAAGAGGAAACAAATATATACAACCATTTACATTATTTATGCTATTTATAGATTTTACATTATTTATAGAAAAACAACTTCTACACAAAGGGTTGATGACCCTCTGGTAGAGCCGACCCACCAACGGGTAGCAAAAACCAGAAACAAAAGACTGAACCAGATGAAACACAGAGAAGCAAAGAAAAACTAGACAAACAAAAATGAAACGAAAACCGAAGCAAAACCAGAAAGTGGAAGCAAAACAGAGAGGGGGGAGGTGGAAGCACCAACCTGAAAATGCAGAAGGCGGAAGAAAAGGAAGATTACCATGGGGGCTCGAGTTGTCAAATTGTCAGAATCACCACCACGAAGCATGCGCAATTGCCTGAGAACACAGAAGGTGTTTAAGTTTTGATTATCACAAATTCTCTGCAAACGCGCTGTTAATTGCTTTAAAATTGCTCTAAGTGCTCGAAGGTTTTAATCGCGGTAAGTGTGAAAGTGACAGATAAGACCTATTTATACCCGCGGTAAAAAGGCAATCCTCCGCCTTCTGGCGATCTCCAGACAGGAAAAACCTCTGGACTCCAGGCCCAGGGATTCCTCGCGATGATATTCCCAAGAACATCATGACGAAGAATCCCAGAGTCTGGAATCCGGTTCCCAACAAAAGGCAACCTCTGGGATCGGAGTCCTGGAGACAGAAAACAAACAACAAAATGACACGCCGGGGAAGAAAACCCCAGAGAAAGAAAACAAAAGGGGAAGAAAGACAAGGCAAAGCCCGCAAAGCAAAAGCAGGCAAAAGTAAAAAAGGGGGACCCAACATTTTGCACACAAAATGTAGGGATGGGGATGCAGGGCATAACAAACGGCAACTATCTAGGACAAATGCCTTAGCGCATTTGAGAACTATAGAATCTCTGGTTAGCAAAACTGGAGCAAGCCACTTCAGGAAGCATCTGATAGGAAAAGGGCAACATATCCGAGAGAATCCAACCACGCAGGAGCCAGTCCGTAGTCTTTTATCAGTGGTGTCATGTGTGCTTTGGAAGGAAATCAAGCCGATGACCTTTGGGAGGAATAGAGAAGAGGCACTAATTACATCGAACCAGTCATCAATTCGTTCGTTTCCCCCAGAGATCGGAGTTTTATCCCGCCTTTCCTCTTGTTATTTTATTTGTTTCTAGGTAGGGGAAGGAAGTACTTCTTTCACCATTAAGCTCAAGCTTAGCTGATTTTAATGGCAGTACTTCTTTCACCTATCTACCTACTTTTAGATATTCGAAGAGGGGATAAAGCTCCAGACCCAGGAGGAATTTCTTTAGATTTTCAGACATGGGTCAACCAATCAGTAAAGCCTATCTACCCTCGGTGTGTCTGATTACTTGTTCCTTGTATTATTATTTAAGTTCACTAATTGCCAAATTTTGAGAAAGGATGCCCAATGGAGATTCCTCAAAACGTGTCATATCCTGCGAAATGAACCCCGGAGACCGGGTTGATTCCACCAGGCTAAAGATAGATTCTAAAGTTCACCATGCTGTAGACATTGTACTGGAGGCCAAAGTTATGCGAAGCATTCCAATTCCTACAAGACGGAACAAAACACTGGGACCGAAAGAAAACCAAAAAGTGAAAACAAAAACAACCAAACGGGACTGCCCCGGAGGACAGCCGACAAGGCTATTTACAAGGCAGGGTACCTCGCAACAAGACACCCAGAAGAGATATTTACAAGCAGAAGGCTTTGCATATAATAAAACTTTGGACAAACTTACCCTCATTCGAAATAGTGTTTGAGAAACTTCCCATTAACAGGCAATGCGACAGGTTCCCCAGTAAAAGTATTGAGGCGGTAAGTATTTTCCCCACAGATTTCTGAGATCAAGTATGGTCCGAGCCAGAGCCGCTGGAACTTGGTATGCTTTCCTTTTTTCTCCTAGGCCTTGTCCCACAATAGGACCAAATCCGAGATCTAAAAAGCTTTATATTGGGCTCTTCTGTCAAACCATCTCTTTACCACTGCTTGATGATGCGCGAAATGTTCAAGAGCTGCGTCTCTCTGTTCTTCCATTCGCATCAGGTTCAAGAGTCGAACCTCCACGATGTTGTCCCTATTGTTGAATTTCTGCATGAACTATAATACTGGGATCTATAAATTGACTGGGAATACAGGGTTCTGGCCATAAACCAGGTGGAATGGTGATGTTCCCAGGGCGGCCTTAATACAAATGCGATCCGCCTAGAGGGCGAATTTCAGCTTTTGATGCCAATCCCAGGGATTCTGTTCTAAGAAATGTTTGATCACTTCAAGAAGATTCTTGTTTTTTGATTCAGCAATGCCATTTACCTGGAGCTAATAGTTGCTGGAGAAATTCAGAGTGATCTTCCGATTATAGGTCCATTCGAGCAGCTGAACTGAAGAAAATGCCGGACCATTGTCACATACTAAAGCGAAGGGCATTCCAAACTGTGTGACGATGTTTTCTTCCAAGAACTTGATAACTACGTCTTCCATGTTGTTTTTGTAAGGTATATCTTCAGACCACCGAGTGCAGTAATCAGTAGTAGTAAGGATGTATCGGTGGTTGGCAGATGAGTTGGGGTTGATCTCCCTGATGAAG